>JABSTQ010009838.1:670000-845064 GCA_013358835.2 Ixodes persulcatus
GCAAGACGTTAATAATAAAATAATAATAATTATAATAATAATAATAATAATAATAATAATATAATAATAATAATAATAATAATAATAATATAATAATTTATTTACGCTGGGTTAGTTCAAAAGAGCAGAAGGCAGGTTCGTCTAAGCCAACAAGGGCTTCTGGGACTGAACCTTAAAGATTACAGTGATTCATAAAAAGTTCCAGAGAGTAATAGGAAAAAAGACAAAAACACAAGAGAATAAGAAAGCACCAGTTCAGAGTCACACTTCACCAAAAGTCAAATTTCAAAGGATCAAGTTCTTGTCCAGCAGATTAATAGACAGTATTAGAAAATGAGCACGAACGTGTATTGCACAAAAGCTAAAGTAGTTACTCGTATAGCAAGACGTTAATAATAAAAATAATAATAATAATAATAATAATAATAATAATAATAATAATAATAATAATAATAATAATAATAATAATAATAATAATAATTTATTTACGCTGGGTTAGTTCAAAAGAGCAGAAGGCAGGTTCGTCTAAGCCAACAAGGGCTTCTGGGACTGAACCTTAAAGATTACAGTGATTCATAAAAAGTTCCAGAGAGTAATAGGAAAAAAGACAAAAACACAAGAGAATAAGAAAGCACCAGTTCAGAGTCACACTTCACCAAAAGTCAAATTTCAAAGGATCAAGTTCTTGTCCAGCAGATTAATAGACAGTATTAGAAAATGAGCACGAACGTGTATTGCACAAAAGCTAAAGTAGTTACTCGTATAGCAAGACGTTAGAGTGCGCCACTCACATACAAATAAATGAGAACAATATTTGATAGACGAAAAGATAGTTTCAGCGCGAAGCAATAAAAAATTATGAAACAATATAGTTAATGATCACTTATTCTCTTCGTTGGTAAATAATAATAATAATAATAATAATAATAATAATAATAATAATAATAATAATAATTTTTTTTATTTTCACACACATTGGAATTCAAGTACTAGATACGGGCATATCAAAGCCTGCAAAGGGCTTGTATGATGACGCCCATAAAAAATCAAAAGACCGTTATCGTGATTCCACAATGTAAGACAGAAAGTCGAACTATAAAACACAAAAAGCACAAAGCGAAAAAAAACAAGAAACAAAAAGCACGAGTAGCGTTAAAAAAATCACGAAAGAAAAAAAAAACACGTAGGAAAAAAACAACACAAAAAGCGTTAAGCGAAAACAAAGTAAAAGAGAAAAGATAAAAAAAGGTGAAACTAAGTTAAAATTAACTTAGCTAATTACAGTTCAAGCTCGAAGCATGCAGACACAGCAAAGATATGCTAGATGAAGTCAAAGTTGGAGCACTTGAGTTCCTTCTTCAGATGTTTCAGTGATGTAATGTCAATGAAAGTGTCAGGAAGGGCGTTGAACAAACACGGAACGTAGTAATCCCGAGTGTATTTACCGTATCTGGTCGAAACAATTGGCACTACAAAACGAGGAACGCGACGAAGTATTCGGGGAGACTGAAATGGTGTTTTAAACTAATTTTTCCAAAAGCTACGGAGCACTACCGTTTGTATAAAAAGAAAACGCAGATTAGGCAATTGAAGACTTCGAAAAATATCACCGTTGCTGGAAAAATTAGAATTATATGCAACGCTTGTCAGGATTCCTTTCAATAAAGGATTAACTTTGGACTGCATCGACCGGAACAGTTGCCAAACACCGTAACACCGTATCGAAGGATACTGTAAGCAAGCGCATGGACGATTATTATTCTGATACCGACTGGCATAAACCATTTAGTATTATAAAGCATACAAGACACAATTCGTAATTTGCTACAAATATATGACATATGTGTGTTCCAAGACATATCAAAATCGAAATGTACATCTAAGTATTTAACGTGATCGACAGACTCGATTGATACACAGTTGCATTGAGCACAAGTTGAAGGGTGAAGCAAAAACTTTACTTGAGCCAGATGTCTTTTAAGAGAGTTGTGAAAACACGCAAGCTTTGTTTTAGAGCGGTGTATGTCTAGGAGGTTATCATCGAACCAATCCATTATATGAGAGGCGTTTATTTCGAGTGTTTCGAGTGAGTCAGAAAAATTAATATGACGTGACACAAGGAGTGTGTCATTGGCATATTGGTACATTTTACACCCGTTGATGACCTGGGCCATGTCGTTCACAAAAATATTGAAAACTAGAGGAGAAAGAACAGAACCCTGAGGCACTCCCGCCAGTACGAGGGGCGTTCATAAAGTTCGTATTATCGGCACAAACAATGGAAAAAAAACGAAAAAACAGGCATCAACATGAGCTCGCGTCCCTCTAGTTTCTGCACAGTTATACATCGCATAGATATAGTAGCGCTTAACGCCGCTACGGTGTCGAAACCAAAATGGCACCGCTCGTCGGTGCCAACCACATGCTGTTATCGTTTTTTTTTTCCATTTGAAGGGAAGCAATGCCAAGGATATTCATTCCAATTAGTGAGCGTTGTTTGGGAATAACGCCCCAGTTTATGATACTTTGGTTAAATGGCGCAGACGTTTCCAGTGTGGCCAAATCAGAGGAAATCATTTCAATGACGACGACCAAGTGATTGCTGAAGTGGAGCAATTTTTGAACACTCAAAACGAGGAGTCCTTTAACAATTGCCTCCGGCATGTGGTCCATCGCTGGAAAAAGTGGGCATACCTTTTGGTGACGAACCTGTAGAGAAAGTCTTAACTCCTACTCGAGTTTGATTGCTGAATCTCTATTCCTTCGGGACAATGATACGAACTTTATGAACGCCCCTCGTAAAGAAAGCCGAGAACTTTTAAAGTTTCCAATTAGGACAAACTGGGACATTTTAGAAAGAATGTTTTCCAGTAAAGAATAAAATGGGCCGCGAAAACCAAGGTGATATAATTTTGCTAGGAGCAACTGATGGCTGACAGTGTCGAAAGCCTTGGACGCATCAAGAAAAAGAGCACATGCAAACATATTACTTTCGAATGTTGAATATATGTAATAAAAAAAAATCATCAAGGGCCGGTTGCGTGCCTTTCCCAGTAATGAATCCGTATTGAGTAGATGAAAAGATTTCGTTCTTATCTAAAAACTGCTCATCGTCAGAAAGAGGTGTTTCTCGAGAATTTGTCCTAAAATAGGTAGAATTGAAATAGGGCGATAATTTGCAACATTGGATCGTTCTCCTCCTTTGAAAAGTGGCCGCACAATTGTAGCCTTCAGCTCATCAGGTATGCTGCCAGACGTAATGAAGCCGTTCAGCATAGCGAGCAGAACGTTCTTAATATATGGGAAATTTCTCTGAAGATCATACGCTCGAATACCATCAATACCGGGAGATTTGCTGGCTTTGAAACTAAATAAAAGGAAGTGCAGATCCTTCTCGTCCAAGCAAGGAATGAAATCTGACGCCAAAACTTTATTCCTTCCAATCCTCTCAGATACAACATAAACAGCAAGGGCGATAACGGGCACCCCTGCCTAAGGCCTCGTCCTATCTCTATTTTCCCCGCTGCCTTTCCTTCCCATGTTATGATCACCTTATTATCTTTGTAAATGTTCCTTAATATTGCTGTTAGTCCTTCATCTAGGTTTAAGCTCTCCACTATACAGCACCACGGCTGACGGCACCTACCGGGGCCATTGCGAAGCTTCCCGAGTTTCTTGTCGTAAAAGCACATTTTATACTTAAAACATGCGAAACATGACTTATCTCATCGGTACCTTATTAAAAATTATTTTTACCAGATTGTCGTTTCCAGTAAAAATTTATTTTACTGGATTACGGGACTCTTTTCACTTCCAGTGAAGCCAGAATTTACCAAAAGGTCACCAGATTGGCCGGAATTTACCGTGTTTTTTTTTTTTTCTCTTTTTTCGGACATCAACGGAAGGCACTTCGGAGGAAGCCTTGAACCGTGGTTGGTGTATGTTTACCAGATGCTGGACGATTCTGTAACAATTAAAGTGGTTAGTCTAGATAGACCTGAAGGTTCTATGCATTTATTTAACAGGGTCTATAGCAGTGAAACAATTTGCACAGCTGTCGACAAAAGCAATCAGACCAAATAGGAACAAGCGAATTTTTTGTCGAAAAAGGTAACTTTCAAGGTACTCACAATGCCGCTGGGTAAATTCCTAGGCGTACGGTAGTTCAAATAATAAAACCACGCAGGTGCACCACACGGACACACACAAGTATACTGTCAGTAGCACGTTCAGCGAAAACCACGAACGCGCGGAACGAACATCCGCCGCCGTTGAGAAATCCCGGGCACACTCACGATGTCGTTCCTGATGCCGTCGCCACGGGTGCACCAGGCGGACACATACACACTGTCAGAAGCACGCTTAGCGAAAACCATGCACGAACGCGTGGAATGAACATCCGCCGCCATTGAGAAATCACGGGCACAGTCACGATGTCGTCGCCGCGGGTACACCAGGCGGAAACATACACGCTGTCAGTAGCACGCTTGGCGAAAACCACGAACGCGCGAAACGAACATCCGCCGACGTTGAGAAATCTTGGGCACAGTCTTTTTCGCTCGCTGGGTGCTTCTGAAGCCGGACGGACAAAGAGGCGTAAGAAACAGGTCACTGAAAAATATTTTCTTTTCATCTGCACACCCAGCTGCTTTGGAAGATACAGGTCGCACACATGGAACGAGAAGCCGAGACTGAGCGTTCGTTTCTGGCCGGCCGTTGCTCGTTGACAAACAAAGAAACCGGTTTTCTTAAAAAAAAGGTCAGCAAAACCACCCTCTCGCATTTTCCCCACGAACCCAATGCGAGGGAGAGAGGGTGCGCGGGGACTCGTCCTTGGTGCGAGGCATCATAATTAGACACCCAGTCCCCGGCTCGTCTCGGCTTCCCCCTCCCCTCGCGTCGGCTTCGAGTGAAGTCCGGTAAACAGTGAAGCGAGTCACCCGTTTCGGGTAAGATTTCTAGCAGAACCGGGTCGTCTGGTAAACGAAAGTGCCTGCCGGTGGCATTCCAGCGAAATCTGGAAACCCGATACCGGTGAAATTCCAGCGAAATCTGTTTGCTGGGAAATAATCTAGCAAAGACTGGTAAACTGGTTGCGGATGAAAACGTGTGAAAGTGCCCACCTTTTTGGATCGTCAAAACAGTTCGCTGCAAGCACTTCTTGAGGATTGCAACGTCGTCTCGAGCTAAAACTCGCACTCACGAGAATGCCGCCTTTGTGGTCTCGTACCTGCTCTGGCCCCGACTTTTGCCTGTCGGAAATAGCTAGTGGCCGGTGATCGCTGCCCACCTTTTTGGATTGTCAAAACAGTTCGCTGCACGCACTTTTTGCAGGATGGCAACGTCGTCTCGATCTAAAACACGCACTCACGAGAATGCCACTGCATTGGCGGCCACCATTACAAACTCAGTCCCCCTGCTCCTCTTGGCTTCCTTGTCTTTGGCCGTTCCCCTTTCGTCGGCTTCCAGTGAAGTTAGGTGTTAGTCAAACGAGAGTGGCTTCCGGTAGGATTCCAACAACGGGTAATTGAAGTGGTTCAGGTAAAACCTCCAGCGAAAGTGGTTGCCGGTAATATTTCCACCAAAGACTGGTTAACTACGCTGGTGTCTGGTAAAAATGAGGAGAAATTAACCCGTTTCCACCAAATGTCACTGGAATTGTTTTGCGGATTTTAACCGAAAGTGGCTCCGGTAAAATGTACACCGAAATCTGGTAAATGAAAGTGGCGGCCGGTAATATTTCCGCAAAAAAACTGATAAACTACGCTGGTTTCTGGTTAAAATGAGTGGAAATTAACCCGTTTCCTTCGAATGTCACTGGAAGGTTTTGCCGGATTTTTAATAGGGCGTTATTAATGATCAATAAGCAATTGATTAAGGTACTTCGGTAAAATCTAGACCTAAACCTATAAGGTAATGTATCTAGTGCTCAAAAACGTGCAACATGGCGGCGAAGCAATTACTTAAGGTACTTCGCTAAAATCTAGACGTAAAACTATAAGGTCATATATCTAGTGCTCAAAAATGTGCAACATGGCGGCGGCCATTTGGGGGTCACTTACAGCTGCCAGTTTATCGCTCTTGGGCCCTCTACGTCGTTGCTGCACACGCAGTGCCCATAGCTGCTGTGGGCAAATGCAAGCTTATTCGTAAACAGTGCCTTACTTATAGTTCAGTCACAATTAAAAAAAAGTGTTGAGAAAATTGTGACCCTATAAAATAAGACAATTTGTTTACAGTCATGAAAGCTAAGGTCAAATGAACAGTGAGAGTTTAGTTTCCTGAATCGTCTATAGCTGTCCCAAGGAAGTTATCTGTTTCCTTGAATACCACCTGAACGAAGAGGAAAAGCGAAAGAGGCAAGGAGACCAGGTCAACCACTTCTGGAGTGTCCTTGTTTTGTTGAACCAGCTAAGCTCCAGGCCGTCACGGCAACATCTGTTGTATCATTTTCATTCATATCACGATACTTTATTTTGACCGCCTAAGACGCACCGGCACGGTTCTACTCTATTTCTCAAAATGTTTGCATGTGCAATAGCTTTAACTTCCACAACACATTAACCAGCCATTGGTCGTCAAAAAATTAACTGCACAATATTGCTATAAGTTTAAAAACAATTATAGTTCCTGCAAAAGGTGAACAAGGGGAAAGGGGACAAACCCAGATATCCTTTGCTCCCCTTCTCCAGTGATGATTATTGTCTTTCTCGTCTGTCTCGCTTGCACCATTTCATTAATTGCATTATCAAGTATGAATGGCAGACAGGTACATTTACATGAAAAAGGGTCTACTTTTGTTTCTTAAGAGAGTGAAGCAGCTCACCGGAAAGAGCATAGTATCCCAGAAAAAGAAATCATGAGAGCTTGACCTTCACTTGCCTCTCCACATCGCCGTACTCCGTGAAGGTGTTAACTGGAAGAGCAAATGAAAATTGTAATTTGAAATAATAGCCCCAAGTAGCTACACTTAAATATCGCACTCATTTCCCTATTTCCCAGCGCTGCCAAGACAGTCATTTATCCATTCGAATTGGGACATTCGTTCACGCCGATCGAAAAAACCCTCAGGCTTTCCTGATGGATCATCAAGGAAGTATGATGGACCATCCGCCCATTCCTGACGGACCACCCGACATTACTGATGGTCCATCAGACTTCTTTGATGGCCCATCAGGCTTCCTGATGGACCACCAAGAAAGTCTGATGGACCATCAGATGCGTTTAGATGGTCCCTCAGAAGTTCCTGACGGCGCCTAATGGTCTGTTGGACATTCTTGATGGGCCATCAGAGGTGGCCTGATGGTCCGTCAGAAGTTTTATGTTTCACTTTGAGTCCATCAAAAGCGTGCTTATTGCCCGGCCGTCGGGACTTTCTTCGCACACGATGTTTATCAAAAGTGCTTGATTAATTGTTTCCCACGGTATTTTGTCGGTGCCGTCAGAGGCGTTTAATAACATTTGATATAAGGGTCGCGACATATTTCCAGTGTGTGGGCTCGCGTGGTGCTGACACAACTAATATGTCACGCGATTTCTCTTTACACACTGAGCCCCCGATTAACCGGCAACTGTATGTTCGTCTGCAATCAATCGTACGCACCGCGGAAACCCGTACTTACGGTCCATCGTTTCGCATATGCTTCATCACGCCTTTCATTACCAACGAAAAATCGACATACTTTTCGTTGACACATTGTTTTATCGACACCGCACCACCAAACCCCGCGACCGTTGTAGTGCGCATCGGACGGTCGCGGTGGCATTAAGTTCTGCTTCCAAACGGACCGCGAATCCATTGCTTCGCTTTAATTCGCTGGAAGGTTAAATAATCGGGGGAAGGCACCACCTCCTCGCTGAATAAGCAGCCCAAAGTCGAGGAGGCTCCGCAGCTTTGCACGCTACAAAATAGGCGATTTGAGGCTATGTCGCGAAAAAAAAGCTGTCGTGGGATCTCGCGTATGATATATGATGGGCCACAGTCGCGTGGTCAATGGGTTGATGGTAATTTTTTATTAAGGGGAAAGCCTTATACAGGGTGTCACAAAAGAAAATTTACAGGATTTTTTTTACCGCAAATATAAATTAGGCATCGCCGAACGCTCATTCTTCGTCCGAAGAAAGCTCTAGAGGTCACAACCAGATGCCAAAGTTTCTGCCCGATCCGATAACTTAATCAAAAGTTATAAGTGATTTTCTGAAAATTTCAATAAGAAAATGGAGCCCATTTTTGCCCGCTTTCGGTTTCTGGTGCCATTAAGCCCCATGTGTTCGAAAACTCTGTCGGCCGCTATTTTCACATTGAAATTTTCAGAAAATCACTTATAACTTTTGAATAATGTATCGTATCAGGCTGAAACTTTGGCATCTGGTTATGACCTCTCGCGCTACCTTTGGGCGGAGAATGAGTGTTTGGCGATGTCTAGTTTATTTTTGCGATAAAGAAAAACGCGTAAATTTTCGTTTGTGACACCCTGTATGTCTCATCGTTCAGTCGACCTTCAAAGTGCTTGAGTGAAAACACGTCCAGTCACAAAAGGTACTAAAACCGGCATCACGAAAGCTAGAAAAACCCACATTATTCAGTATTCAGCTGCACCAGAACCCTTCTAGACCAGGGCCGTCGTAAGCGAAGGAGCGTCGCAGGCGTTGTAGACTCAAAGTTTTTATCACCACCACCATCATACATATAATACAAATACAAAAAACACACACACGTAAAAAAATATTTTTTTTTCGTCCGTTAAAAAAGCGTCGGACCAGCGAGTTTTCGTTCCACAGTCCGACGCGGTACCCCTCCGCCACGACAGATTGACAGATTTCTGTCAAAAATATTCTCATTCGAGTTTATACACAGTGTTCGACACTAATTTTAGTGTCGAACATTAATTTTAGTCTATACTTTAAATTTTGAAAAACGTTCGCCGCTTATATCCTTCGAGCAACTGAGTCTTCAAAAGCTTCGAATCCAAATCAAAATCCGGGTGTTTCGTTCGGCTTTGTTGCCTTGGCAGCCTCGCCCTTCCTCGTGGAGTGTTTTCGAGGTTTAGATGTTTAGTTTCACTCGATTTTGCGAGAACGGAAAAATAAGCGGCGTCCATAAGGCCTTATTTAAGAACTGCAATCCTTCAAATGTGGCCGACTTCGAGCGTAGGACGGTGTACAAGGTGTTTTGGGACGGCGACGCGAACACTCGAGGAGGCTATTACGACGCCAAGATCCTCAAACTGACGGGTGAGTGTGTATTTTTACCATCCCAAAGTGCGACGAAGCAACAAGCAATCGCCGTTTTCTTTAATTTTTATTGTGACTGTTGTTCAAATTGAATATTGTGGACTGTGCTTATTTGGGGCACCAAGCTAGGCAGATGAATGCGTGGGCTGTATAACCGCTCATTCACACTGAAAGCGCATCCGCGTTCGCAAAGCGGTTGCGAACGTGGTTGTGTAAAGATCCTGCACAATTGCACGCTCACTTGATGTCATCGAGTGCGCGTGAAATTGTACTGGATCTTTATACAACCGCGTTCGCAACCGCTTTGCGAACGCGGATCCGCTTCCAGTGTGAATGAGCGGTAAAACTTTAGTTGAAAAAACGTGTCGACTTAACTGCCTTGCACGTTACATCATATGGCACCCTACCAGCCGCCATTGCTCCTGTGCTTTAAGTCCACGCTCCTCTACTCGTACTCCAACGTTCCGAGTTTCACACTCCGAGCGCAGCAACTAAACGAAGCATAGCGTACAGTAGCGCAACAAACCTAAAATGTCGACGAGCTGTATGAGCAACTTCCGACCGCATGTTTATGACGAACCCAGTATCTCGCGGATGCCGAAACTATTTTGAAGATAATTTAATTAAGGGGTCTGTAAAACGGCAAAATAAAAGCAAAAAAAAAAGTGGGCGGCGACGTTAGGAAATTTTCACGAATGTTTTAATATTTCTGAAAGGTTTGAAGGCTCGCTTCGACAACATATGCTGAATGTTACTTTGACCGATCTATTTATTGACCATGCATCCTGTTCAGATTTAAATGAAAGACAACATTCTTGAACTCGCTTGTCAAATCAAGAAACTCTCAAACTTGTCAGATATCTGTGGTTTCCGTCTTGCAGCGCGAGACGGAACCTGTCGATGTGCTACTCCAATACTGGCACACCACCGTTCAATAAATAGCACATTAGTTTGTTTTCAGGCGAGATGCCTAAACAAACCTTTTCCGCAACGTTTTCGCTTTCCGATTGAAGTATCTTTATTCGTAGGGCTGTGCATTCTACAAAGGGCAGCGATCCGACTGTCTTCGCATCCCGACAACTTTTCTCTCGCTGTACTATCATGACGCTACTGTTCGATAGATTAATTCGTTTTCAGGCGAGATTCAGGAACAAACCTTTCCCGTAATGATAATTGCTGTCTTGGCTTTCAAATCAAATCATTTTTACTCGCTGGATTAAGCATTCTTTAACTGAAAAGAGGCAGCGGTCCACTGCACTCCTCGTCTCTACAACGTTTATGTCAGCGCGAAGAAATCACTTGCATTTTGAGAAATACTCGGTGCAAGAAGAGCGCGCTCGAGTGTCAGTCGTCTGGTGGCGCTTCTGTCAATTTAATGAACGGAGCGCCAAACTCTTGCGCTCCGCAGCACGAACTTAACGCGCACAATCGTGGCTGATTCGACGTCAATTCATGCAAGTCATTTAATACATGGCTTGCATTAATGTTGCATCAGGTGCCATTGCTTCCTAACCAATTTATTTATTCATAATCACAAATGTACCTACTAGAAACCCAAGAGGAAATGGCAACTGAACTGGCCAGGTGGGAAGGGGCAGCTGAGGCATCCGCAAGTTCACACAAAGCTGCACCTCCCAAAAAGTTAGCCCTTGTACCCTCTAACGCAAAGCAGTTTTTGTGGAAATTCTGTCACCAAAATATCATTACCTGTCTAGGTAATGTGGTGCAGCCTATTTTGCTGGGAGTGTCCGAAAGCTAAATCTTAGCGCAAATTGAATTTTTAGATGCGGTCTATATCAGGACAAAAGCTGAAAGTGACTATGTTGCGGGGCTCTCGAAAGCAGTACCAGCCACATATGGCTAGCAGCGACCGAAACGAGCGCACAACTGGCCGGTCCAACTGATGTAGAAAGAGAGCCGATCATGCAAAAAATGTGAGTGTGGAAAGCAGCTTGGGAATCCCAACACTCGGCGTAATGTCATGCTCAGTCTTTAACATTTATACTTCCTTGGGATTGCTCTTTTTCACCACTCACGCAAAGCTTGGCGGTTTACCAAGGCTTCTCTATTTCACAAAAACCACTAAAGCAGTCGGGAGTCACAAGGAAGACAAAGAATCAACTAAATCACAAAAAAATACCTTGAGGACCCAATTTGAGGCCTGCAACAATGTGTTGTCATGATTTGTTGATGAGGAATGCCGTGCTTTCTGCCTACACCCCAATGTGCGCGAGTAATGCTGCTAGGGGGCGCACCGGCAGAGCTGCTAGAAACACCTTTCTCTGACCCACTCTGCTCTATCAATTGCAGGACTACCTGCGGCTCGGCTTACAGTTGATGCGGGAGGTGCTGTAGGGCCCTACTGCCTAACACGTAAGTCATTTATGGTCTGACCTTTGGGTACTCATATGTTTACCGTACTAGCTGAACCCATGCTTTAGCATTGAAATGGTAACTTTTTTAATTCACCTGCAATATATGAGAGAAGTTCACTGTGTGGTGATAGAGCCGAACATGTCATATGCAACACATCGCTTATATCTTGCATTGAGGATATTCATTCATAAAGGGTGGAAAAAATACTGTTGAGAAAGAAGGCATAAATGGCGAAGAGCTCTCTACTCTAATGTTTTGGCTGCACTCTGTTGCTGAGCAGGATGACCGAGGAATGTCCTTTCTACGTCATGACTACGTAGCAAGTTCCCCAACGTTGCTAGATTACCTTCCATATAGGTTCCACATGCATCCACCAGGTGCACATTTGTTTAATTAGCTTTAAAATTAGTTTGCTTGTGCCTTTCAATAAAAGACTGGAATTTTCGAGGTTATGTTGCACCATGCAACACATTAAATCTAAAAATGAGCGCTGGAATTTGGTTTCCGCACCCCTTCAATGTGAAATTGTTTTCAGTTGCTGACGAGGACACCCTTGCGAAGAATGAGATTGTGGATCCTACCATCGGCCTCCAGAATAAGGATGGAATGGTAAAATAAAAAAAATTCGCTTTCACGGAGTGTATGATATACATTAAAAGTAGGGGTGTGCGAATATTCGAAATTTCGAATACGAATCGAATATTTTCCTTATTCGAAACGTATTCGATTCGAAAATCGCATATTCGGAAGTTCCCGAATATTCGGCGAAAGCCGAATATTCGGGAAACGCGGTGAATATTCGAACAAACTGCGAATATTCTGCAAGTAACGAATAATCTGCCTGCCACGCATTCCCCTATAAATGTGTATTCACCGAGAAATGCTTATGATGCGTGCGTTATCGGTCTACTCCGTTTTCGTCTGTCCGATGGCAGCAAGAGAGGATCGGTTTGGGTTTCTCTTTCACCAAGCCCTTTGTTGTGCGGCTCTTTTATAGCAATATGTGATGTAATTGCACGTTATATAAAATGATACAATAAAATAAACCTAGAGAGTGAAATATAAATATAAAATAAATCTCGAGAGTGTTATCTAATATAAATGTTTGAAAATTAAAAAAAGAAAACGCTAGGTGCGAACAGAACATTGCATCGCCATCGACAACAACGCCTGCCACTCCCGCGCAGTCAAAACCACGTGGTCAAAACTAGGGATGCCGCGAACCTGCCCAGGTTCAAGTGCGACCAAGTTTGACTTTTTCGAACTTTCAACGTGATGTTCGACAAAGGTTCAACTGAAGCTCAACTTTTGTGCGGATGCGCAAAAAAAAACAAAAAAACTAGTTGATTCCACCTGGCGGAGAAAAATGCACTATTTGTTGGGTTTATTGGCATCACTGGTTCACAATAACAACTAATGAAAGCGTTAAAAGTGCACATTTCCGCTTTCATATGGTGTAAACATTACCGACCATTTCATAAAATATAAAAAAAACTACTTTCTAAATTATTTATTTTTCAAAATTCGAAATATTCGAGTAGCAGCCGGGGACGACTGTATTAGTCGAACTTCTTCAAACTTTAGTGAAATTTCGCAGGTTTCCCGATTAGATTGTCTTTCTACTGGCGGAAATGTTGACGTACTTTCTGAACACGTTGAACAGTTAATTTTCCTGCACAATAATTTGTAATGAGTTCATTAATAGAAGTATCTTTAGCCTGCTGCAGCCCAGTAAAATGCAGCATTTATTTATTTTAAAAAGGCAATAAAACCTACGTTACCTCTTGTTTTGTAATTTTTTGTTTACGCGACACATATTCGATATTCGATTCGATATTCGAAGCCCGTTTTTCGTCTTATCCGTATTCGATTCGTATTCGAAAAATTCAATATTCGCACTCCCCTAATTAAAAGAGTTTAGGATAGTGCAGGGGTGGCCAGAGTGACATGGAGTTAGAGCCGCAGACAAAACTACGAAAGTTTAGATTCGCTTTAAAAAAGAAAGAGGGGGGAGGCTACTTTTAACAAGAAACGATATGGAGGGAACAGTTTTTTCCAAAGATGACAAGTATAATGGGTGACTACAACAAGTAACACTAGGCATCAGAAGGTATTTTCCACCGCTAAGCAAACATTAATACATGATTCACTAGTCAGTCAATGCCCCTGACAACCGTTATGCGTATACGGTTGAAAGTCTTTCTAGAACAATAAAGGAAACAGGGTCACTGGACGCATCTATGTGGCAAAAAGCATTCCAGCTGTATGTATGTAGTGTGTTGCTAGGCTGCCTTGACTGTGAGCTCTTTTTAAATCCTAGAACTCTTTTCGTCTAGGGGACACGTGTCATGGGGACACATTTTCCCGGGAGCCGCGAGCCGCACTTGGACCCGCAAAGAGCCGCGTGCGGCTCGCGCGCCTCAGTTTGGCCACTCCTGGGATAGTGCAAGCACAGTAGATTGAATCGATTTACACTAGAAGTCATTAAAACATTATTGTAGCCAGGCTCTTAATTGTATTTATAGCCAGGGCCTGGAAAACATTATATTGTCACGCTCACCTGATGCTACTAAGGGATTACGTACCTATTTCATGCAAATGCCATGAAGCTTTGTGGGCCCATCAACTTTGCAGATGCTTATGAAGATAGGAATTCTTAGGTAGTGCTGTTTTAAATTTAAAGGCCTAAATTTCATGCATGCAATTATTTTAGGGCATTTTAGATGCATCTTGGAGTATACAGTACCACTCTGCGTCAACGACTGGTATGTGTGAAGCTGTTTCTCGCTTTTGTTTATAACAGATCCATGTCGGACAAGGTGTGCACGTCAACCAGGAATCCGGGCAACATGCGGAAAGCAGAGTGCGACTCCATGTTTTGCAAGATCACGGCTGCTTCCATACGGCCAGTGGAAGTGTTTTTGGAGAGGTCGGTGACCGGTACCCTCTCCAACAAGACAAAGGAAGCGAGGCAAGAGAAGGCGTTTGCCCCACTCACTCCGCACATGGTGCAGGCTCTCTCATTAAGCAAACATTTTGTTTAAAATCTTGATACGAATCTCGCGGAGTCGCGTAACATATTACATGCTAAATTCGTATCAACGAAAGCGAAACAAAATTCATACTTTTGAAGCACAAGGAATGCATGAGTGTGCATTTATTTATCGCAGAAAATGTCGTGTATGCAATTTGCACGATTCTAACCTGCCCCCGATAGTAACACGCAGTTACATTCAACCCACGAATGTTAAAAAAAATGTATTAATGCCGATTCTACCACGCAGATAAAATAATGACGGCTGAACAACATACACTTCATGGAATGCATTTTATCAAATGCACATTTTCGAAAAGTGCCCACACTAAGTGCTTTTGAAGCCCTACATCGAAAAATTGCGAGCGAAAATTCGGTTCCTTTGTCTTTCCAACCAAGCTCGCATGTAACCATGGACCACAACGAAGACACCACCAACATCACTCGGTTTTCTGTTTTTGCCAACGCAATCACTTTTTTTTTAGAGGTAACCTTATCGTAAAATCGGTTTTGCTTTTCCAAGGTTGAAACACCATTCCACAGGATCACAAAAAACAAAACAGCGAATTTGGATTCAGAATGGATTCGATTTGAAACATGTGTTGATGGGGATGGGGCTGGCCACTTTGTACAGTTTTTTTAGCATTTTGTTTAGTTTTGGTTTTTGGGTCCGATTGTAACACGCATGTAATTTTGAGCTCAAGTTTTTGGGTAAACAAAGTGCGGCTGATCCCTGGCAGCAGCAGGTAATCAGCTGCCCGGAGCCTTGGCAGATTACAGTCGCTGAGCGTGGCCTCCAAGCTACCATCGGTTGTGGAGCACGCATTCGTATCAGCAGTCGCAGCTCGTCGAGGTATTTGGAACACCCCAAAATTTTCACGTTGTATACAATGCGCTTCGGCCGGGGAATTTGCGAATTTGTTGATTTTACTCTAGTAATACTCTAGTATTACTAGAGTACTCTAGTAATCGCTCTAGTACTCTAATAATCGCACATTTGTATTTTGAACAGATGATTTTATTTTTCGTTCTAAGCAGCGAACTCGAGCAAGTGCTTGAAGAGAAGTCAACGGAGAGCTCGGTGCGTCGTGGGGGATCTGGCAAAGCTGGCGTGGTTACGAGCGGTGCCGTTCGGGTGCATAGTGGTGGCGTAGACGTGTACAGTCTAGCCATTTAAAACACCTGTGGGCTTTACGTGGACCACCGCGGACTAAGCCGACTAAGCGCCCATGTGTGAGATAAGTCATGTCAAGGTCATCGCGTTCAGGGCGAGATTGCTCGAACAGTTGAGTATACCTCCAATGAGCAGCGCTGCTCCGATGTATAGTGCAGCTACATAGCGGTTTTTGCTATGTCACGACTACGCTTCAAGATCCCCAACATTGTTAGATTACCTCCCAACTAAGCTTCGGAGGCATCCACCAGGTGCACATTGAAATACTGTTCAATTAGCTTTAAATTTAGTTTTCTTGTGCCTTTCAACGAGAGTTTGTTATTTTTGAGGTGATGCCGCAACATAGCCCACATCCAAGCTAGCAAATGAGCGCTGGAATTCTGTTTTCATACCCCATTAAGATCTGCTATAAGCTACAATCTGGCATTTGTGTAACTTATTGTGAAAGCACACTTCTTCAAAAAGCACCAATTAATGCCTAGAGGAAATTAATTTCGGCATTAGGAAAACTTTTGTTTTGCTTTGTTTATCGACTTATTTTTTCTTAGTGGGGAGACATATGCATCAGATTAAACTTCAAAGCCGCATGTTGAAGTAAAATAGAAATGTGCAACAATTGGCTATTAGTTTCAGGGAAGAAAGGCAACGTAAACTGACCTTCTTAGCATTTGCATTTAATTTTCTTATGCTCATAATCTGCTTGTTGACGTGTATACTGCAGGTTTGAAATGCACCTTTCATGATGTATGTTGGGAGGTAAATGTTCCGAATTCATTTTAACCATCAATTTCTCTTCTTTCTTCAGGTGACTCCCAACCTAAGGATTACTTTGTTATGGAGATCTCAGATTGTTACTTCGGATATGGGCATACTTATGACTAGTGTTGTGAGTGCTCTAGAAGCAAACATCACTTCATGCAATAAGTAAAGAAATAATGGCGTGGAGACTTTTAGAAGGTTAACTAAAACGAGCATTGCTATAATATCCTGAGGGTAGCCTCACCTAAAATTGAGAAATTTGGTGAAAATGTAAGGTAGTCTTCTTTGTAGAGTACTACCAAAAAGGGTTAAAAATATTGTTGCCAGGCCATGAATGGAAGATTTTTCAAGGAAAGTGAAAGATTGTTTTTATATAGAACTGCATTGTTCTTTCTGCGGTTCATGGTGCTATTTGCAAGTTCTGTGGCCTGTCTAAGCTGTTACCAGAGCGAGGGATGACAACCAAATATAAGCAGTTTTCAATGCTCACTGTCTACTTATCTACAGTTGCAGCTCCTATTTCTTACAAAGTCACTCGCCTAGCAGTGAGATTTATAGACATGGGCTACCTGTTTTGTGATTAAGAGAATCTAACAAAAGCCAGGGTGGGCTGTCTATTGGGAGTGGAACATGAATCAGGATACTGCGGTACTTTGGTTTTTATGTTAATCTCTGAACTGTGTAAATTCTAAGGTTTGTTAGGTGCCAGCTGCCACTTAACTGCTTCCATTGAGACTAAATGACTCTTGGTCTTCTTAAACTATGACCCTCCAGCCTGTATGTATGATGTTCTCTATTGTTTTAAGTCTAAGCACTGTAAAAAAATATTACCCTGTATTTTCAATATTCCAGGCTGCTTTTGGCTACACCTGAGGGAGAATGGGTACCGCCAGGATAAAAGGGGAGCCCAGCACCAGAAGATACGGCGTTTCCTGTCGAAAAAGCTGTCTGATCTCAGGAGAAATCGCTAAAAAGGTATGTGCGTCTATACTATAACTTCCTTAATTAAGTAGCCTACTATTTTGGGTCTCAAGTTTACAAGCAATTATTTTAAACGATTGTATAGATAAAATATTTAGAGGTTAATATATCTCTAAATGTTTATGCAAACAACTTTAAAGTAGTGTGTTGTTCAGTTGACCACTTGAAAAAGGCTGTGGGTTGCTTGGTCGCTACTGCCAGCCCATCAGGCCTTGCTCGCTCACTCTCCAAAAAGTTGCATGGTCACAGAATTACAATGAAGCATGTCACTCTTACTGTCCCTTAGTCATCTCTAGGCCCACTCTGCTGTTGACGTATGTCAATGGTCGTCCTGTGTTGGGTCTCATTGCTGATCACTGAATTGCCCTTCATCTGTCCAGGCTCATCCCTTTGCTGCCTGTTCTCCCCCGATGCGCGGTCCCACTATGGACTACCCATACTGTTTCAGGTCTGCCATGGCTTGCATCCCATGTTGTAGCCTTTTTACCCTTTTCTTTATATTAATTTAGCTTAATTTATGTATTGCAAATACTATTGAAATGGAACAAATGTACTATTGCAGCCGATACGAGCTGAAATACCACTACGCGTGGCACGCGATAATAGAAGAGTTGTCTCTCAGATTGTTCAGCAAATCTCGGTATGCGCTGAGGTAGAGACAAGTCGCTTCTTGTGCTCGTTGCACCACTATGCCGTTCCGTGTCAATTTTCAGCTCATAGTGGCGCAATGAGTGCAAGAAGCAACCTGCCTAAACCTCAGGAAACACAGAGGTTCGCTGAAAAATCCAACAGGTAGCTCTGATAGTACCACACGCCATGCGTCATGGCATTTCAACTAATATTGGTCATGATAGTACTTCCTCAAATCCTTCTGGTTCTTCTGTACCACCTTGCCATTCCTCCCAGCAAAACAATGTATGATTTCGTAACTTCATAATAAAAATATCAAAGCAACGCAGCTTGTTTGCCTTTATTTTTATTAGTAGCTGCATTTGCCATACTCAAATGTCGGACTAGCGATTACCAGTGTGCAGTGGACAATATAATTAAATTCTAAGTGAGATATGATCATCGTCATCCTCCAGATATGGCGTAATTAAGTTTCCGCAATATGCATTCGCATAATGTCGTGCTTTGCACTCAGCGATTTGTTTAAGTGGTGGCCAACTCGAACTCTTTCAAATTAGCAATGAAACCACCATAATCAAACCATAAAAAATAGACGTCCCAAAATACGACAGGTCATTCGACCATCAAACCATCAGACCAACAGACCATCAAACCATCAGACCATCACACCATTAGACAAACAGACCATCAGACCATCAGACGTCCCAAAATACGACTCCATCAGACCATCAGGATTTTCCTGATGGTCTTTTTGATAGGGCGTGCATGCAGCTTTTAGGCACTGCCACGTTGTCATGATGCCATTACTTGAATTTAAAGTAAATGTTGACGTCACGTTAGACAAGGAGTTAAGCATTAATTTTGATAAAATCTTTAGACGCATGGGGATTTTAACTGCAGATTGGGGTACCCCCCATAGATGCGCAACTCTTTAGTTAGTTTTTGTGAGCGCGTCCTTCAGCGCTAACTCTTTTCGTCGCACGGGAGCAAGCAACATCTGTCCCCGAACATCAGAGATGTTTTTTTCTTTAGACGTTAATGTATCTACGGCAGCACAGAAAAAGTTCGGTACCAAGCAATACTACCAAAATGAGGACAAAGATAGCCCACATTGTGGCAATATTGTTTGGCAATGGAAGCCCCCAATCAAGGCCATAATAAATAGATTGATCTTGTCTGGTAAAATATTTTTCAAAGCGAGGACATGCCACCGTTATGTTCTGGAGTGTATAGCTTTTTTTACTGTGGTCATAATGAGGTCATGAGGCCTTTGTAATTTGCCCCATTATGATCAACAAATACAAAACTAAAAACAAAAATACTCGCAGACCAAGAGCTGTTACGACATGCAGCGGGAGTTTTTAACGTAAATATTTCGGCAGAGATCTGCCTGGTCAAAGAAAAACATAGAAATTTGAGAAAAACTAATTCCGTCCACACACCTGCATGTGTGTTCCCTACATAAAGGACACTAGCGTAGCGCTGGCGCGTACGCTGGCAAAGAAAAGTATTCAGGTGTCCCACAAAGCGGCATCAACAATTGGATGTTGATGCCGCGACCAAAATATCGTCCCTCTAAACAAAAAACGCAGGATGTTGTATATTCAATTTTATGCTCAGGGTGCCCTGCCTCATATATTGGCGAAACAAATAATTTCCCAGAAAAAAAATCGTCAACAGAAAAATAATGTCTGCAATTTTAACCGTGAGCGCAGCGGATTTGCGGAGTACTGTGAAGAAAACGACCTTCAAATCGACTTCGCAAACACCCGCATCATCAATGTTGGGACGAGCTTCCGCCAGCGGCTTTTGACAGAGTCATGACATATCCAAACAACACCAGGAAACATCAATAGACCCACTGGCAAATTGCCGCCATCCTATATGAACGGACTAAGTCACCTAACAAAGAAGTGAAAAAAAGAGGCCATCATCGTAGAAGAATTCAAAGCTGCTCTCCCCTGCCTGGAAAGAGACGCCCCTAAAGAAAAAACCGAGCCGGTTTCGAAACATCGGAATCTCGTTGTAGAATTCGCTTGGTGATTTTGTTTCAAATTTCGTGATGTGAGTTTCACATTTCTTTCAGTCATCATTCACTTTTATAGGTGAATGAAAATACATTCAAATACTTCTCAGGTGTTCCTCAAGCTTCGAGTAATGTGACATGTTCGAAGTTTGAGTAATTCACATTCACCTTTAAGCTGACACTGCGGTGGAAACCACGCACTCACCGAACCAATCAACCACCTCTTTTTCATTATCTGACCCCACCTTCTACACATGGTTCTGGGCGAGAGTGAGAACACAAGGCGGAAGATAGACATAAATGGCTGGAGTAAAAAAGCATGCACCTTCTGCCACGCTAGCAGCTGGTCATTAAACGAAGCATAGTGATGCACCACGAACAAGACGGCGCTATTTCAGAATGTTTGCAAGTAAACACACTCTCGAAGATCCTGAAGCTCTAAAGCGTTTCTTACCGAGTCACTCGACTTGATTGGCCAGACAGTAAATGAAAGATACGTTCATCAAAACACTGTGTCGCCCCCATGGTAAGCCTGCAACCACCTTCAGTTAATTGTGAAAGGACCAGAAAAACCCAGGAGCGCAACACTGGCTCCTGTAACTGAAAACAGAAGAGCAAAATGCAGTTATTAGCAAAATACAAAAACTGCCTTTGTGGGCGATAATTAAAACTATCTACAGTTTTTTGGCACTCTCCTTGTATTGCAGAACATTATTTGCGATGACGAGTTGTAATTTTGTTTCTAGCCCTACAAACGTTTCCCAAGTCAATCGCCCCTGACGCCGGTTGCGCAAATCTCATTAAATCTGCCATTACTGCATGACCGAGCTCTAGAGTAAGTGACGTGTTAGAAGTTCAATCGTAGAGGCTAACAAGTATTACGCACCTGCTTCAAGCCACTCCGCTGTCGATAAAATACAATGTCATCCCCTCCAAAATATCGGTTTTGTTTAGAAGAGAGATTGAAGTGTGCTGCTAATTGAGGAGAACTACATTATACTCATTAAACATTGCTTAGCTGATTCACTGTGCGACTCATCGCGACGACAAGACTTGGCCAGGGCAATACGTTTTACATAGAAATGTTTACTAGTTTGATAGTGTGATTTTTATTAGGCAGCCTTATTTATTTGCTTTTTGAGAAGCAGCTGAAGAACAGTGAAGAGGAGCAAAGCACAAATAGTGTTATGGACAACAAGTCGAAGTGACAGGACAAGCGCTACTTGTGCTTTCTCAAGTTGTCCTTGTTCTGCCTTTCGTGTTTAAATGTTTAAATGTTTAGATAACTTGTCAAGTAGTTCAATGTAATGCCTGTGAAACGGCTTGTAAGTGGCAATCACAGTCAGTCACAAAACATGGAGACAACAAGCTACTTTGAAGGTGATGACCACACCATTTTTATGTCATCTCACAAAAATCACCCCAAAGCAAACGTAAAAACAACCGTGCGTGCTCGGGCGCCATCCTCAAATATTCAGGAGGTAAGTTATCAAATTGTTTGCAATGAAAAACTGTTTCCCCTCGCTAGCGCTCTCTGATAGAGATATGGATTATCAGAGCCTAGAGCTGTCCGGGGTGATTAAACGACGTTGGTGAGCGGCCGGACCTCAACGGGCCAAAGCACCCGTGCCCCTCTTTAACCAGTCCCTCCTTGCTCTGACTCTGCCTCTGCCCCTCCCGGTTTTTCTAAGTCTGCGCCCTTATCCCCTTTCACTACGTCTGAGCAGAGGAGCTTGTGTTCCAATCCTATGGAATAATTTGTTGTGAGTTGAAAGAATGTCCTCGTCTCTGTTTCGTCCTCTTTATGTGTTATTATTTATTTTATCTAGTATACTTTGCCAACACGCTCGTTAGAAATATAGGAAATGCTGATCCTGCACTTATGTTGCAGGATGTATGCGTCAGTAATGTTTGGAAATGAGCTAGTTGTTGCTGCATAGTAAACATACAATTAAAACAGCGCAAACGAACAGAAGGACAAGCAGAAGGGACACAGACACAGCGCTGACACACGACTCAATCTATTTTTCGTCTTCTTAAAACACATCAACATAAGGAAACACAGAAAGGAAGAAAAGAAGAATTCCATATTTAGGACATCTTCAATGTCATGTCCCATCCGAAAAATTTCTAACAATTTGTTTTGTTAGAAATTTCTCGGATGGCACATGACCGTGAATATGTCCTACATGTGGAATTGTTCTTTTTTTTCCTTTCCGTGTCTTCTTATGGTGATGAGTTTTAAGAAAACAAAAGAAAGAGTAAGTCGTGAGTCGGCGCTGTTTTTGTGTTTCTTCTAATGGTCCTTGTGTTCGTTTGCGCTGTTTTAAATATATGTTTAATAGGTATGAGTCATCTGAAGGCGCGGTCTGGGAGGGCACACCGTAGGTTTTTCTGCATTACACTCCCAGTTTCAACGCGGTGACCAAAGAAATGTTCGGCGACACAAGAAAAAGGACAGTGCTCTCAATGTTTTGTTCTTTCCCTGGTTTTACTTTTCAACACATTGGGACATCAATTGGACTAAGGCAGCACCTCATGATGAACATGTCGCGCCGACCTAGTAAGGATTATAACAGCGATGCGATCCAAGTCAAATTATAAACCGAGTAACAAAAAAATACCATACAAATTGAAACAAAGGGCAACAAAGAAAGAAACGAAGAGGTCATGCGATAATTGTATCGGGGATTAACAACAGTCTCAGAAAGATCTGCTTTAGTTTTTGTAGTATCATTAATTTCCTCATTAGGCGGCTGTTATCAGATTCGGCGACTGCTCAACAATTATATTTTACGGTGGTGTACAGTGTACACTGGCGTACTTACTCGGTGACATGCAAACCTTTTGCTGGGTTTTTATTTATCCCAAATAATACAACAAATACAAATACAATAAGCCGAGCTAGAACAATATGATCACTCACATCTATGTAAAACAAGGAGACTTAATCAGTGCATGCAGGGTGACTCCATGTGGGGACGTATAGGAGCTTTACAGGCGCCCTTATAGCTTGTTAAATCAAACCCGATTATCCCCGGCTAGATGTGTGAGCTGCATGGTCTTTGCAGGCACTTCAAGTTCCTCACTAACTCCGCTTCAAAGTCCTGGAGTTGTACTTACGCTGCTTGCGTTGTCTTTGGCACGCGAACCCCGTCGTGTTTATTCCCCTCACTAAGCGGCATAAACACTGTTTTTATTTGGCATGTGGCCGAATATTAAAAGCCCTTTGGCTTTCAATCTAGTAAATGCCCATACCGAAAAGGAACTTACTGCCTAATCAGGTCCACGAGACAATTTTAAAGTTCGAGATTTATAAAGTTTGCTAGATCCATGGCCGGACAATATTTAAACTCTAAATCAAAGCAGCACCAAATGTGTCGGCCAGGAACCCGTTATAACATCAAAAGAGACAAATGACACATGTATGATGTCTCTGACAATTAAAGAACTACTTGATACTATGATTCAGAAAGTTGAACAAGCTTACAAAAAACAACTAGAATGCCAAGGAAACAACCGAGGGCACACAGGAAGCAATCACCTGATCCCTTAACGGTGAATGGAATGCCACGGTGCAAGATTTAACTCGAAATACACCACTCTTCCAAGCAACTGACACTGGCTACAGTGTCTTGGACAACTGACACTGGCTACAGTGTCTTGGACAAAAGAGAGTAATTACATGTGAGGCATCGCCTTCAGAATTGCTCAATGATGTGCAAATCTCGGACCTCTTTGAGATTAAAGTGAGTATAATTTTTTTCCATGTCTTGAGAATGTCCCATACTGAGTTAAGCAATAAGACCTTGGGTATCTGCTAACATATTTTGCCTAGAAAGTACCGCACGAATAAGACATGAATGATTGAGACATTATATCTATTATAATACTTATCACGAATACGGGCAAGTGTCCGGCTGTAACGAAGGTATCCGGATGCCGGGTAGTCGTGATATTCTTGAAAGCCCTCCTGTCGAAGGTCGGTCGGGATTGCTAGCAGTCATGACGAGTTGGCGTCCCCGACGTTCTCTTTGTAGAGTACACCTTGTCGAATGGCAAAGGCCGGAAAGGCTCTTGAGAAAACACGTGGCGTGGTACTAACGCGGCCTTCCAGGTGCTCTATTAGTGCGTGCAGCTCAGTAAGGCGTGGGCCTCGTTGACGTTGTGCCATGTCGTTGGTGATCACTGCACCTAGGAACAGCTTGTCGTCATTGTCGTCACTGCTGCCTGCCGTTGCTTCGACAGGGGCTCTGGACATGCCGTCTGCTTCGCTGTGCTTGTGGCCTGACTTGTAGACCGCAGCCATGTAGAACTTTTGTAGTCGAAGACTCCATCAAGCGAGGCGTTCTTAAGGGTTCTTGAAGATCGCAAGCCAGCACAGCGAGTGGTCATCTGTGACTACACGGAACGGGCTTTCGTACAAGTACGGGCGAAACTTCGGGATTGCCCAGACAACCGCAGGATATTATTTTTTAGCCGTAAAGTAATTTATCTTCTCCTTGGATAGAGTCAGACTTGCGCAGGTGATGACTCCCTCCGTGCCCTTTTCAACTTAAACAAGTACCACTCCAAAACCAGCCTTTCTAGCGTCCGTGTTATTCTTGGTTTCCTACTCCTGATCAAGGTGTCCAAGAACTGGAGGTGTGCGGACTTTTCGCTACAGCTCGTCGAATGCCTGCTGTTGCTCCAAGGCCCATTTGAACTTCTCGGCGTCCTTCATGAGGTTTGTGAGCGGTGCAGAAATCTTTGCGAAATTCCGAACGAAGCGCCGATAGGAGGCACGTAGTTCAAGGAAACTTCGCACGGCCCTCTTGTCTGTTGGCAGTGGGAATTCTGCAACGGCGTGAGTCTTCTCTGGGTCCGGACGAGCGCCTTCGTTACTAACCTCGTGGCCTAGGAATTTCAGTTCGTCGACAGGGCTCGGCGGCACGCCTGCAAGGGTTTTCGCTCACCAGTGCCACAGGGTTTTGTGCAGACCGTCGCCCTGGCCTGCCTTTGATTACCGTTTTGCGGGTCCCCGTACGCCACCAATGGGAGTCTGATCTCGCTCGCCCGGTATCACAGGGACGCTGAAGTGCTGATATCCAGCTTGTTGTCTACTACGGGAGGCTCGTCCACTCACACCCCTTCTGCAATGCCTATGAATGAGCTGCCACCACGCCTGTCATAGCCTGTATCGCTGCCCCCGTCGCATAAGGTCACGGCATCGACACCGTCATCACTCGAGCGCCGTCTTTGCAATAAAAGACTGCCCGAGATCTGCATCTGCCTCACTGGGCTCGGTGGCACATCTGCAATGAACTTCGCTCACCAGCGCCGCATATTTTTTTGTTTAGGTAATCACTTGCTGTTCTTTACATACTTGGCGTACTAGTTACGCCGCGTCGCTAGTGCTGCCATTCCAGGCTACTGTGTTGCAATTGTTTATGAATGTGCACGAGTAATACTTAAACTACTGCTTTTATCTGGGGATGTTGAAGTGAACCCTGGTCCCCACACTCGCGGTACAGGTATGAATACCATTGAATACACCAGTGACATAAGGTAGGCATTAAATGACATCAGGTTTGGACAGACGTCACCCTCAGAGGAAATGAAATGGATCCGTTATCAGCTATCAGAACATGATAGAACACTCAACGATATTAAAAAGACTTACGAATATAGAAAATGACTGCTCTTCTATAGTTGCAATAAAATCACAGGTCCAAAGCCTTCAGACTCTCGCTAAAGAAATCGCTACACAAATCGCTCACTTGACAGCCAGATTTGACGACTCTGAAGACAGGGCTCGTCAAACAAATCGTATTTTTTTCGGACACACAGATAATCAGGATTGGAACCTTCCAGCCTAACAAAAATATGCCTATTATTATAAAGTTCGCACATTTCAAAATCAGAAAGCAAGTTCTTTCATTTTTTTAAAGCTTAAGTGTACCAGCTAAGTATTTCCGAAGACTACTCGCCATACACACACACTGCTCGAAAACATTTGCTTGAATTTGGTAAAAACCAACTCGGTCTCTTCAGGCTCTACCATGACAAACTCATAATTAACACCACGTCTTGCGTATTCGATCACACTACTCAAACGTTTATTCCAAAACCCTTGTAGCTATCAACAATCTTTTTTTGCGAGTTCAAACAACAGCCGCTTATTTCTCCTTTAGGCGAACATTAGAAGTATTTTGCCCAAAAGAGAATCACTTCGCAGTCTCATTGATAACACTGAATGTAATCTTGTCGTGCTCACCGAAACGGGGTTAAATTGATCTATTTGTGATACCAAATTTTTATCTTCTTTTCCTAACTTTGATATTTTTCTTCGCGATCGTGAGAGCAAACGCGGTGGAGGCGTCTTGTTGGCAGCTCATTGCAACCTGCTATGTGTTGCTATTAGCATTCCCTCTTCTTTAGAACTCATGTCAATGTCCTGTAATGCCCACCCATTATGATTGGTGCTTCTTACCACGCACCAGATGCCGATTCTTTTTTTATCGCAAAATTTCATGAAGCCCTCCGATAAGTAACTACGTCATATCAGCACGCACCCATTCTTCTGTTCGGTGACTAACTTTCCTGCAATAACCAGACTCGTGCCCGTTACTTCAAAAATGTAATGGATAACAATTACAAATTACCGAGCCTCAAATCTAATGGATTACCGTTACAAATTACTTTCGCTGAAAAGTAATGAATTACTTTACTCGTTACGTTACAACTTACATTACGTTACTTTCCTCATAACAGGGTTACGCAGTATTGCGATGCTTATGTATCGCGAGAATATCTGAGAAATACATGTCGTATTTGTGTTTCTGTATCGCAATACATTTTTTTCACCAGTATTTGTATTACTGTATCGAAATACATTTGGAATGTTTATTTTTATCGCGATACAATCAAGATGAAATGTATTTCGTTACATTTCTCGAGAATGACCTCCCCCCCCCCCCCCCCCCCCCCCCCCGACAGGAAAAAAAAATCCGAACGCGTTTGTTTTCTTTTTTACTTCTAAGGGCACCAGGGTTAAGAGATGCAGGGGCATTGTTACAATGCTGACCAAGGTTCCTTCCTATTCTCCAAACAATTCTTCTATACGAACTCTTCTCTCTTCTGAGAAGTGTTGCGTAGTCGGGGACTCGAACCAGGCTGCCTGCCAGGAGTGGAGTCAGAGTATCTTCTGCCGCAGGTCCTTAGGTAGGAATTTCTTGAGTCATTGTTTCCTGGCATCCAATGCCCGCTGCTAACCGTCTCTCTTGCCTTAGCGTACACAGTATACCCAGCCTGGAAGGCTGATTCACAGTCTGTTGCAGCACGAGCCTGGTGTTGATTGACTTGAAATAGTAGGATGACTCACGCAGTGAAGTTCAATAAATATTCGAATGCGTCTGCGGCTGCGCCCGCAATATTGCACGGCTCAGGTGCACGTCATCAGCAGACGTGAACCCGACCTGCTGCTCTAGTGATCCGAAACCCAGGAAAGAGGCCAGACGTGGCCTCGCGGTGCTGACCCAGACTTCGTACACCTGCGACTTGTCTTGAGCGCGCCGTTTCTCAGAGAGCTCGCACCTGTGCCGGCATTGCAATATCAGGTCGCAATCCACGAGGTCTCTGTTTGGATGATGTGGGGCGTGCCAGATGCCCGTCATTGGTTTGGCACGTAAAACCCCCCAATTTGACTTTGACTTTGTCTGTTTGGATGATGCTAGGCAAGACTTGAGGACTACAATCCATGCGTCAGTGGTGGAGGGTCGCCAGAAAGAACCTTCACAACAGGGATGCCACCTTGTCGTTTTTTGAAGCGTGACAGACGATAAGACATGTGTTCCAGAAGGCTTCAGGTGCTCCAATATTCTCGAAAATTCCAAATGACGGCTCTGCACGATCTTCAACGATGTAATCTACAACGAAAGTACGTACTATCCTTTCATACAGCAGCGTGGTAAAGTTTCATGTCTGTATCATATTTGCTATGTCACTGGATACGCGCCGAACTTGTTATCGGGGCTCACACTCTGTTACCGTGACGCAGGCTCTGAAGCAACTTCATCCTTTCCCTCTTATTTACCTTATTTCCATAAGACCCTACAAATACGATAACTGAATAAACAGACGTGTTCTTATTCATCCCGGAACTGGCTCGTACGTGTCATCCATCAAAACACATCGAAACATGGTGTCAGAAGTGGTCACGCACGGACCCTGCCACTAATCACCGGCTGGCGCCCCAGGAGAACCGGCATAAAATTTTTGAAGCCACCGGAGCACCTGCGGCTGAGTAGTGACATCGGAAGGAATTGGCGCCTCTTCAGACAAGTTTCAACTATTTGTGACTGCGTCAGCTCCAGTGGGAGAGCCTTTACCAGGACCCACGCAAACCGCACTGCTACTAAGTGTAGCTGGCGACGATCCCTTGGAAGCCTACAATAACTTCATCTTCAGTGAACGTGAGAGTTAGCAAGATTATGCGACCATCATCAAAAAGTTCGACGAGTACTGCGCAGCGCAGTTGAATAAAGTTCACGAATGTTACCTGTTTCGCCAACGTGTGCAAGCTCAAGGTGAGCCGTCAGAACAGTTCATCAGAGACCTGAGGAAGCTGGCACAGTCATGCAACTTCAGCACTATGACAGACTCTATGGTACGTGGCCAAATTGTTTTTGGAACGAACAACGACAAAGTCTGCGAAAAACTGCTGCGCGACAACAAGCTGACGTTTGCAAGAGCGGAACAAGTGTGCAAGGTGGCCGAGTTATCGGACGCTCAAAACGAATTTTGGGCACGCGAACGACAAGTTAGCGCAGTGAAGGCTACACCGAGTATCGAAATGCATGCAGCACAGAACCGAGCTTCGACTTTGCAAGGACGCGGTCAAGCAACGACGAGCCACCGAGAGGGTTCAAGTGCCGAAAGTGTGGGCGAAGACACGGCCCACGGAACTGCCCAGCGTTCGGACGCACCTGTCGGCGATGCGGAGGAAAAAACCATTTCGTTGTACGCTGCAACAACAACAAGCAAGTCTTCGAAATCAAAAGCAACGAAGAAGACTTCGACATCCTTGACGTCTTGGTCGTGCGACAGCGCGACTGGGCGGTCCAAGCACAAGTGGCGAACAAGGTGCTCAAACTCAAGGTGGACACAGGCGCTCAAGCCAATCGTCTGCCATACTGTATGTTCCGAAGATTGCAACCAAGGATGCAATTGAAGGCCAACAACTCCGTGCTACGTTCCTACGGCGGAGGGGTCATCAAGCACCTTGGAGTGGTGAAAACAAAAGCCACCATATGCAACAGGTCAGCTGATATTGACTTTTTTGTGGTAAAAAAGGGACACCAAGCAATACTAGGGCTTCACGCCAGTGAACTGCTGGGGCTGTTTAGACGGTCGGTCAACGCCGTGACGGCAAGCAGCAGCGATCAAGTGGTAAAAGAGTTCCATCAAGTCTTCACCGGCACTGGGTGTCTTCAACGGCCATACAAGATGGTGTTGCGGGAGGACGCTGTTTCCGTCGTTCAGATGACCCGTCGTGTGGCTCTCGCCTTGCAAGAGCCACTCCGACAAGAACTCGACCGGATGCTGAAGGCAGGCAGCATTGTCAAAGCAGAGGAACCGACGAACTGGGTGAGTCCCTTAGCGATTGTAATAAAACAAAAAGACGGAGAACTAAGAGTGTGCCTGGACCCAAGAAAAATCAATGAATGATTGAAGCACGAACACTACAAGATGCCGCGACGAGAAGACATTAAGGCGGAAATCACGGGAGCCGTATTGGTCTCCTGTTTAGGCGCTAACTCGGGTTTCCAACAAATACCACTGGACGACGAGACGTCCAGAATTTGCACATTCACGACTCCCTTCGGCCGTTATCGATTTCTGAGACTGCCGTTCGGGATAGCGCCAGCCTCGGAAGTTTTCCAAAATACAATGAGTCAGATATTTGACCCGATAGCGGGGGTACGCGTTTATGTTGAGGACATTTTGATATGGGCTGTAATAAGAGAGGAACACGCTAAAATACTGAGGGTTGTCCTGGAAGCAGTACGCAATGCAGGTCTCACATTCAACGCCGCAAAGTGCGAAATAGGGGTGACTAAAATTTCCTTTCTGGGTGACAAAATCTGCGAGGAGCGCATCCGGCCAAGTCCCGCCACCGTGAGCTTTGTGCTTGACATACCAGCACCCACCGACAAGCTAGGAGTGCAAAGAATGCTACCGTTGTTAATTACTTCGGGAAGTTTCTGCCAGCGCTTGCAGAAAAAAAACATGCGCCAGCTATAAAGAAAAACTCGATGTTCGAGTGGAGCGAAGATCATAGAAAGGAATGGAACGAGCTGTGAAAGTGCCTCAGAATGAAGCCTGTGTTGGCCATTTTCGACCCCAAAAGAGACACCAAAATAACATCGGATGCTATCACTGATCTCTATTGTAGGGGGCTGGATGGCGCATAGCCACCCTCCGAGCTGGGCGCATGTGAAGCCACCGGAAGCTCGATGCTTGTCCCGAAAGGCGGGCGTCTGCTGGGCTTCCTATTGCATTCAGTCGATGTTTTGGTCTATGCTTTGCTGTGTGTTTGAGTGGAGTTTAATAATCATCTTCCGAATTAAATTCCGAGAATGAAGAATTTGTACTTGGACATACGCACACTTCATCAACTAGAATCTCAAAATGTGTATATCGATTGGCTTCCCATGATACTGCCCGGGTCTACATGCGCTTTTGCTGCGCAACAAGCAGGCTTTCTTGAGGTCACAAGCGAAAATCCAACGCCCTCGACGCTTTTCGAACCAGCACTTGGAAGGGTTACAAAGCCTGCCAAGCGCTTACTTCCGAAACAAGCCGCTTACTTCCGTTGGCTTTATACCTGTTTGCAGAATGCGCCATCCAGCCCCTAAGTGGAGATCAGTGCGAGGAATTGACGCATGTTAAACAGCGTTTTTGCTTTGGACATCTCAAGTTGACAAAATCGAACGCACACAAGCACAAAGTGTCCAATCCTTGGGAAGGACAGCGCTCAAACTCAGGCGCTTGAAAGCTCACTTGCGGGAAAAAAAAGTGTACAGTGTCTCGGGATTGTCTTGGGAAAAATGAAAATACCTTACAATAGTTACGTGATCTTTTTTGAAATCTAGGTGATTAAAAAAATTATATCTTCTGTTGCATTTTTGTTTGGTTGCAAAAAATATAGATAAACAAAGAAATCATCCAAAAAATGAAGTCTGGACATTACCTACTTGCTTTCGGAAATACCGTTTTTTAGCCCTAAATATAATATTCTAAAAAAAGAGTGATAATAAACAATACGTAGAACAAAATAAACTTGTCAGATTGAAAGAAATAATTAAAATATTTTTTTAAGGTTCTTCTTATCCTGTGCCCATGCACGCGGGAGTTCTGTTTTCATAGCCATTGTTGAAGGCTTGGAAGGCTTGAAGGCTTATGTTGAAACTCCACTTCATAATGCGTTCACTGACATAAGTCTTATGTTGTTGGAAGCCTTGCAACGTATTCAAGCCTACTCACGGAAAACATTGCTTTAAAAAAATTAATGCCGTTTACAACTCCCTGTAACGCCGAATTAGAGCGCAGCTCTTGAGGAGGAGGAGGAGGGAAGGGTACTGAGGGGGGTCATGTGACCTCGGGGGGGGGGGGGGGGGAAGGGTCACGTCACCTCGGGGAGGGGGGTGACGTGATCTGTCACGTGACCTCAGGGGGGTCACGTGACCTCGGGGGGGGGGGGGGGGTCACGAAACCTCACGTAACCGCATGCAACGCGAGGTTACGCCGACGGCGACGCCGTTCAAGCCGGAAACGGGCGCCAAAGAGCTGCGCTCTAACACTGGCATTGCTCACGTGCAATGAATCATGATCCAAGCATAGAAGACCACATTAGTGCCTAAATACAGGATACACATGTGCTCAGCGCCTTACCTCATCCGCAATGCATGAGCTGATCAAAGATATTCCCGAGCAAGAATGGAAATCGGCAGAGCCGAAGACACATAAGGGAAGAAGTATTGAAAGAAAGAAGACGTAATACAGTCCCAAAGCTCTAATCGAATCATGTGTGCATCGTATGTTTCCGTTATCATATCTGAATAAGAAATACCGAGACGGGTTCCCATCCTTCGACAAAACGCATATATCTTCGCAGTACAGTCGATCGAAATTCCATTCTTCTTTCGATGCTTACATTGGTCTTTGGTGTGAGCCAACGAAACATTTTCTCTAAAAACAACCGGGACGAAAAAGGTGGCTTCTGCTTCCCCTTCAATGCCTCGCCGGCCTCCTCATTATGGTAATCATGACTAGTGCATAAACACGCGGGACAGCTGCGCCCTTTTTAAGACAACGGAAGGGCCGGAAAACTGCTGAATTACGCTTGGAACATAGTATTAATTAAAATGCAATTTGAGTGTCAAAAAATCCTTTTTTTCTTTTTTTGTCATTATCCTGTAGCTGACGCATACCTTTTTCTTTCCGTGTCTCCTCCTCTGGTTCCTTATTTTGATCGAACCGAACATTCCAAGCACTGACGTTGCGAGGTGCCGGAAAGTTAAGCTTATATTTCTAATACTTGCAAGAGCTACAATACACAGTTAATATATGAGCTATTCACTAGACACCAGAAGTATACTGCTACTACTACAACTACTACTACTACTACTAATAATAATAATAACAATAATAATAATAATTTAATAATGATTTATTGTTACCCATTGAAATTAAAACAGTAAATACGGGCGTATCAACGCAAGAAGAAAACTTGTAAAATGGTGGCAATAAAAAAAGAGGGCGCATCTTCATGTGGTGAATGATGTTGATTGGGGCGAAGCTCTGGTGGTGCTGACGATACTGATTTAATTGTTCATAATTAGTGCTAATGGTGCTGACTGTTTTTATTGCTCATATGTAGTGCTGAGTTCCGGGTTGCGTTTCGACTTCATTATTACTGCTTTATGATCGGTGAAATGCAGAGCCAGTGGTTCTTCTAGCGGATCAGCTTGGATCCGCTAGAAGCCGTGGGAACGCATCTCCACCGCTTAAGTCAACGGTCCATGCCAGAAAGAGAATGTGTGGTATGGAACGTGGTTACATACGCATTTGAGCATTTGACCGCAGCGCCCTCTCGTCTATAAACGTTGAGCCAATGCATGCAAAGTTTCACGCGATTATAAACGCATTTGACCGCAGCGCCCTCTCCTGTGTAGACGTTGAGCGGTAATCCCAGCTCTTGAGTTACTACCACATCTCAGAGCCCCCTACTCGTCCCGCAGTCGTGGCCGAGTGGTTAAGGCGATGGACTAGAAATCCATTGGGGTCTCCCCGCACAGGTTCGAATCCTGTCGACTGCGCAAACATTTTTTTTTTCTTTTTTTAAGAAGACAGATGGGATGGCAATCGATGTGAGCACGGACGCCGGACGGATGGACAAGGCTAGACCCCAAGGAGCTTCGCCCCTAAAACAAAAAAAAAAAACGTCGTGTTTTTAAAATATAAATTCAAAAGTAGAACTAAAAAAAAGCAAAATCGCATGAAACGTTTAAAGCGAGAAAGAAGTAGGAGGAATAAAAAGGAGAGGTAAAACTAAGTTAAAATTGACATAGCTAATAACAGTTGAAGTTCGAAAAATGCAGACACAGCTAAGAGACGATAAATGAAATCAAAGTTAGTACACTTGACTTCGTTCTTCAGTTGTTTCAGTGATGTTATGTCAACGAAAGTGTCAGGGAGGGCATTGAACAAACACTGAACATAGTAATCCCGAGTGCATTTACCGCACTTGGTGGAAAAAATTGCAACTACAAAACGACGCACTCAACAAAGTATTAAGGGGGGGGGGGGGGAAGCTGAAATAGTGGTTTAAACGCATGTTTACGAAAACTTAGTGCAACATAATTCCACTTAAATCCTATCGCAGCCGACGCTACAAGTCGATGTAACCAATCATACACTCGAAAACGTGGATCATCACGGCGCTCTTATTTTGTGGCTATGCTATCAACGGATTAATCAATCACACAGAAAAGATCCTAGGATCATGGCCATCCATTGCGCGCGATTGCTTTAGTCGGTATTTTCCCAAGCAGCACGGATTTTGCACAGAGAAATATAGTACTACGTAAAGAGTGGCCACTCAAGCCGTTTCGCGGCCGAGGAGTTAGAGACTCTACTGGCCGTTAGTAGGCGCAACAGTTCCACCTATCCTGAACATTTCTCTGACATATAATACTAATAAATAACTTTGTTGTATAGAGTGAACTTTTAAAATTATTACGAACTTTGAAAACCTTCAAAAACGACTTCAACCGCTGTGGCTACGGCTGCGGCGCGACGGTTGGCTTCGGAGTCCTGGAGTCGACGGAGGGCGGATACTTTGGCTGCTTGGTCTGTGTCTCTTGCCTCGTTGTGTGGGTTGAGTTGGTTCCGCGGCTTGTTGTCTCGTGCGGGTTTCTAGTCATTCTTCCGTTGCGGTCATGGTATACGGTATGCGTGATAAGTATTGTGACTGCAGTTTCTTTGTTGACGGACATCTGCATTCGGTCACTGAATTTAGAAGCCACTGGGTCATAATGTTATTCTACGTATTGTTGCTGCATTAGTCACATGGTCATATGTGCAAGCGCTTTTCATGGAACTTGGACAGTAATTTTTTTTTAAATGCCCTCCATCATATTGCATTTGTCGCTGTAAGTATATCGCTGTAATACAGTACTTTTTTCCAAGTGTTGCACTGTTGACGTGTTATGTATACATTTTGCATGTGTACTCTTATTTATGTAATGTATGAAAAACACACACCACTCATTGCATTCAGAGTTTATGTTTATTTTGCTTGTCATGGTTACAAAAATAAATACTTTTGTATGTCAATCCTTGGTGTCGGCCGATGTCGTCCCTTCAAGAGAGTTAGCACAATGGACCTTTTCCGAGAAGCGTTCTGCGCACGCGCGAGCACTCGATGCCAAGCGGCGGAAATCGGCACTAGAAATCGAGGAAATTCGGAAGGAGGCTGTGGATCAGCGAGTAGAACACGTAATTGCAACATATATATAATTGTGTTACATAAAAAAAGAAAGTGGTCGGAAAGAAAAACACGACATTTGGGTGGACGCCACAGATCCCCCTCTTCAGAGTCGCGTTGGGCCAACGTTGGGCACGCGCCGCTGCTCGGAGAGCGAAGAAACTGGTAGCGTAGCTCCCATTATCGATTGGTAGCGCAGGTAGGTCACTTCCTCGATTTTTAGTTCGTGCAGCCACCGCCTGGTGCCGTCGGTATGTGAAAAAGGTCCATTATGAAAATATCCCTTTCAGTGTGTGGTCAGTTTAACTTATATGTAGCGCTGGATAACGTTTCTTCTGCAGTGCAATTAATGCTTATAAAACAATTCTATCTGAAACAAAAACCATGCTAGTTACAGTAACACTGACTCGTTATACTAGAGGGCGCATGCTACTGCCCGAAACAGAAATACCGCCAAAATTCGCCTTGAATCCATTCATTCATCTGGCCAGCGGTTACTGCGTGTATCCATCCACTCAACACTCAACTAGGGACCATACTGGCCGCTGGGTGCGCTCGCTGACACTCAATTGGGCCGCTGGGGCCTATGGAAGCGTCCGCTCTTTACGCAGTACTATATTTCTCTATGAATTTAGGCCAAGCAATGGCCAATGGCTGGCTATGGTCGTTTGGCCAATGGCCAAAGAGTGGCCATTCATTGGCCAATGTTTGGTCGATGGCTGATGGCCAGTGGCCAGTGGCCATTGGCCAGAGAAAGGCCAGTAATCGGCCAATGGCTGGCCAAGTCCGGTCACTGGCTCAAGGACCATTGCTAGCCATTCGCCAATGCTTGAGCAAATCTGTGCTGCTTGGGACAAAGACGATTTCAGCCGTGAAGGTGTTGGCACTGCTTGAGTCCTTTCATCGAATTGTGGAGTCGTCTGCGGTCGGTGTTAAACAAAACGGAATATATTGCACATAAATTTGGCTGCTCCTTGAGCGTTTTTTTTTTTTTACCCGCGAAGTGCGCCCACGTGCGCTTGTTTTTTTTTTTTAATTCAACCCTCGATGGCACGTCTGGCTTCCTCGTCATCGCGCGTTACCTGCACGTTTTCTATGTTGCCCATTGAGTGGCGTGCCCTTCCTTGCTTTGTGAAACGTCACAATCGCGTTTCGGAACACTTGCTAACCGATAGACATTTTTCGTTTACCGTCGTATTCAGCCGCGTAGTTGAAGAATTTGGTATTCGGGATAAAGAAAAAAGCAAGTTATTACAACCTGCAACAAGTAAACAAATATTGAAACGGCAAAACAAGAATGATAGACAGTCGTTATTAGAACGTGAGCTTCTGGCGCCAGTACGTCGAGAGCAAAACGATGTTCTCCAGCATACTGACATTTCCTCGATTCGTAATGGCGGCGCAAGCGTAGACAATGTCTATTGTTGGCGGCGGCTGTCAGCGCCGATTGGTATTTAGTCCAGCATATTTAGTCCGCAGGCGACCGTCCAAGCCTGCAGCTGGTTCCCAACGTTTGACTCACGAGAACACGGGGTGAATAAAAAAGTACCAAGAGATATCGCAGTGGGCGTATGACGTCTGAACTTCAGACAAAAGCCAATTGATAAAATAAAGGACGCAAATAAAGCATCTCCCCTGTGATTACTTGAGTTGCAGCAAGGAATTCCTTGAAACCTCAGAGTACTAAGAATTCAAGGCACTTCATGCACCAACCTAACTAACAGAACTCGTAGAAATCACCTCATTAAAACATGATCGTGAGACACTCTTCTCGTGAAGAAATATAAGCTTGTTTTTAACAGTTTGATGAACCCGGATATCACGAGAGTTTATCGTGTGTGTGGCGATTCGAATCTGCACAAAGCTCCCCGGAACCAAGCATTGCAACTCATTCCACACGCCTAAGAAAAGCATGACACATTATATGCTCCCGCTTTTTTGAAATAATAGAAACATGTTTCAATTTTTTCTTGAGTAAAAAATTTTAAAATGGGTCCTTCGTATTAGCCGAGATCTTCCCAAAGATTATTCGCCATTTCGTCGAAACCAAGAATATTTAAATCTGCTTCCCTATTTTTAAGGCAGGGTTCTCATTGCATTAAAAAGAGGCCGACTGTCTGCCGTTTTATTTCAAACTGAGCGGCTATTTTCTGTAAAAAAAGCAATCAAAAAGCAATACTCACATGCATTTTCTTCATGTCTTAGTGTTGTTTTGATTTTTTGGTCAACTGTGCTTTCTAGGTAACATAATTGACATAAGCAAATATGAAATATTTTTACATATAATACAGTTAATCTACCACAGATGATTACTCAAGTTACCGGATCAACCCAAAGAACAAGTGATATTATCGATCTGTGCCTCACTACTGACACTACACTTGTTTTGAAGTATAACATACCAGCCACCCATTAGTGACCAGAACGTAATTCATTTCAACATTGAATTTGAGACTCAGCGGAGATTACCATATTTTAAAATCATTAAACACTATATTAAAGCTAATTACTCCGCAATTAACAATGAGCTTGAAATATGTTTTGATCGTTTTCAGTGTGGCTATATGAGCAGGACAGTCGATGAAAACTGGATCCTCTTCAGAAAGAGGCTCGCACACCTTGCCGACAATCACATCCCATCAATAAGCATAACCTGTGACAAATCGAATCCCTGGCTCACAAAAACGCATAACCAACTTAACAGAAAAAATAAAAGGCCATTTAGCCGCACCAAACGACTGACAACCGATCTCGCTTGGAATCGGTACAATGATATTGGTAAAATTGATAACAAAATCGATTGCAGAGGCAAAGGCAAAATTCTTTAACATTGACCTAGTTAACATTCTTCGCAATAAACCTAAAATGTTCTGGGAGGTAATTATTCCAAAAACGTCTAAACCTGTACAACTAATGGGTGATGATCAGTTGCAATTATCGGATGAAGAAAGCGCCAACGGTCTTAACCACTATTTATCCTCATTCTTTACCACACATGACCACAGTAGCATACCTAATCTTAACAACGCATATCACACTACCATGGCTGCCATTGAAATAACGTATTCAGGTATCATAAGCGCTATAGAAAGGTTGCAGTTGTCTTCCAGTTCTGAGACGACAAAATTAACTCCAAATTACTGAAAAACACTAAATTACACTCAGCTCGATTTCTGTTAATTATCTTTCAACAATCTTTGTCTACTGGCGAGCTTCCTGCAGATTGGAAAATTGGCAGAGTGATTCCCATACGCAAATCGGGGGATCTAATTTTACCATCAAATTATCGCCCCATATCTCTAACCAGTGTCCCGTGCAAACTACTTGAGCACATAATATATTCAAATGTCATGAACCATTTCGAAAATAGCCTCATCCTTTTTTGAAACGAGCACGGGTTCAGACAATCATACCCTTGCGAAACACAACTAGTACAATTTGTTCATGAAATACACACTAATACCGATAATAACATGCAGACAGACGCCATATTCATTTATCTTTCTAAATCATTCGATAAGGTAGCCCATATTCTACTCATGCTCAAGCTAAATCAACTTCACATTCATCCACTCGTAACATCAGGGATCGAACCATTTTTAACAACGTACTCAACATAATGTGGTTAACAACCACTCGTCAGCTTCTTCTCCTGTATCATACGGAGTCCCCCAGGGCAGTGTTCTCAGACCTCTGGTTTTTCAAACATTTGTAACTGACCTACTTGATAACATAACATCCTGTATTCGACTTTTTGCTGATGACTGCGTAATTTACCGATCTGTATCTAACCTGAACGATAACATAACCATAAGAGCTGACCTTAACCTAACAGCCGACTGGTGTGAACAGTGGAATATGACAATTAACTTTTCTAAAACAAATCTCGTTTCCTTCACGCGTGCTCATAGTTCTTTCTCTCTTTTACTTACACCATGTACAGCCAGGTAATTACCAAGTGTCCATCTTACAAATATCTTGGCGTTCACTTATCTGACGATCTCTCATGAAACACGCAAATAACACCCGTGCTGTCTAATGATAACCGCTCTCTTGGCTATCTTCGACGGAATCTAAACCTAGCACCATCATCAGTTAAACAACTAGCCTACAGTACACTCGTAAGATCGCAGCTTGAATACGCGTCATCCATCTGGTCCCATTGGCGACATTCATTGATAACAAACATAGAGGCACTTCACAATTGCGCAATCAGAGTAATCGTTTCGGATTACTCACGAGACACCAGCATCACTTCTTTACGAATGAAATCTAACCTTGATCTGCTCTCATCTAGAAGTAAATTATCACGCCTGTCTCTTTTTCACAAGATTTACTATCATAACCATGAAATCAGAGCTTCACTATTATTTCCAGCCACTCGCATATTTCCTCGCATTGATAACGTCTGTAAAGTTCGTCCAATTTTCGCCTCGTCAGTTTCCTTTCTTAAATCCACCTTGCCGTTAACAAAAACAGGCTGGAATAGCCTGCCTAACAGCATCGCGACCCAGACAGATCATAACACATTCATATCCCATCTGACCATCCATCTGCAGTTGCACTAATCGCAAAGTCATTTCGTGTTTATAGAAATGTTTTATTTGTGAACTTTTCTGTTTAATCAGCTGTTTTTCCTTAAAGTTGTTATGAGTGTTTATTTTTCTTTCCTGTTTTTGTTGCTTTCTATAACAGTGTTCTCCAGCATGTAACCCACTTTTTATTTATTACTTTATATAATGTTATTTCAGCGAGTACCCCCCCCCCCCCCTTTGTGTAAGGCCCGTAGGGGCCTTCAATGTTTAATAAATGATGGTGATGAGTTATATATTGTGATTTTAATGTTTCTAATCAAAATATGAATTGGAAATATTTTGTCAATTGATAATGTTACTCTCTAAACCAAATGCTTATTTGTAAATTGCTTATTTCCCCGGATTAAAAAAATAAAGCAGCTTTATTATGCGTTAGGAAATCTACTGGGTCTAGCATAAGAGACCTTTAAAATCTAGAGCATTGTGTGCACCTGACTCCTTTATACCTGATGCCTGACGCGACCCTCCATTGGCTTCCCTCAAAGTGTTTGTGGGAATGTAAAGTACGATAATTCTGACTGATTTGCTTTTTGAAGAGTCAATGTTTTAAACATTTTTATACGTATATACAGCAGATTGGCACTTATATATAATGTGACTTGCATTAATTGTGCCAAGGAAGCCATTTACAGCTATTTTGTATATACAATTGAACACTTTGCCCCCAGGAAGCATCCTTTATTTGCCGCTGTCCGCAATGACACTCTCAAAGTATGAGGTATTTTCTGACAAATAAATATTGTCATACACAACGCAAGGTTGCATACGGAGCATCTAGTTATGCAACCTTTTTCTAGTCTGATGCGCTAGCTCGGTCTTCCTTTTAGAGGTTTGGAAAACACGGTACCTAGAATACGTTGAACTGAATTTAAACCGTCACCCAAGGTATTTCTGGACTTCCGTGAAGGAACCCAAACTACACCTTCTCTGACAAAACTTATATCTGACTATTCGGGCCTTCTCCTTGGTGTGCCTGAAGGTGCGTGCAATAATCTTTGAACTATTAAAGCGCTGTTGAAGCGGTAGCTTTATAGGCTCAACCAACCTCAGGATCCGTGTAAACAAGAGAAGTGAATGTCGGTTGGTCCGTAACCACTAAACGGGCTTAAAAAATACGGCAACCGGTACCAAGTGTCGAACCCCCGTCACCGACGTTTAAGCCGAGACCGTAGCATCTTAGCTAAGGACCATGTACGTAGGAACGGGAGGAGCAGAAGCAGGTGGTTTGAGGAAGCGCGCGAAGCGGATAGGGGTGGAGCTCGCGGAATTAAGAGACATGGAAATGACAGTAAATCGCGCTTCCCAAATCTTGGTGGCCAAGAAACTTTAACTCAAAGGCTTTCTATTCAAGTAGTGGCGAAGGGAAGTGCGCGCAGCGTCAGAAAAAGACATTGGGTTGATCTGAACTGTTTCCTTACAAAACACTGCACAGGGCATCACTTCAACTAAAAGCACTACCCAACCCAGGCACTTAGAAACCAATGACAAATTCCGCTGGCCGTTTTGGGGCACGCCGGGATCGTCTTTTCTGTAGCACGCCGTTTTCACTGGGCGATCGGGTTTGAGACGGACGTGTTCCACTCATCGTTTATGATGAGCTCCCACTGGAGATTTTGATCCGGATTCGAGAACACTTGCTTCGCCGATTTCGGTGTATTTGACTGGAAGCCCGCCTTACCTGCCCTCGGCGCACACACATGACCTTCTTTTCCGCTCGGAATCTCGCCAATCTCGCTTCTCGCCTCGGTAGAATTCGCAATGGCCGCTCGCGAAGTGCCGCCTGCTTTACCTGCTTCTTGATGAAAGTTTGTCGTCAAGTTGCTCGAGCAGCTCCTCCAGCAGGAGGCGCTCGAGTAGCAGCCACGACAAGGATCGCTTGTATGTCCCCTCATGAACTGGAATGCCTTTTCGGACCCCCGCAGAAGAGGATGAAAATCGACACCTACTTGAACACCGTTCACGAGAGTTCCGATGAAGACGCAAGTGGGTGATGCGCGTGCACTTTGCTTATCGACACGTATATTTCACATCCTAATTATCTTCGTTCGTGCGTTAAACACGTGTTATTAAAGCAGCAATTGCGAAAACATGTGCCTCGAGATCCAGGACAACGCGAAGGTTATTCCCGGGAAGGTGAATGACGGGAAGGTATCTGCCGATATCCGAGGAGTGGTCGTGTTCAAATGGGGATCCAGAGGCCGCGAGTGACTCCTTTCGGATCACGTGCTTAATCTCGGATTTGGTCCACTGATCCCGTCGCGATCCAAAACGACCAGTGAATTTCGCCATAAGGGTCATTCTGCCCTAAGCGCCACCCGAACTAGTAGCACCATTCATCCTATAAAGTTACCGCATTTCAAGGGCAACTACGCTTCATTACAAATATATATATATATATATAAAATAAAGGAGTCTTCTTTAGTATATTTTCAGAAGACCGCATGTCAAATATGATGATATTGTCCTGTCTAAATGTTTAATAAGTCGTCCTGCAAACTTTGGAACGCGCCAATGTCTTAAAATTGGCTAACTCTAAGGGACGAATTGAGGCACAATAAAAAGCGCAGCGAAGACTACGTTGTTACCGTATCCAACATTGAGATAAACGTAATGAGCATTGTCACTTGTTGTTTGTTTTTACTTCTCCGGGAAAGCGCAGCAGGTGACGTCAGTAGCTTCCCTTATCGGCGCTAGGCGGTGTCTTCGTGAATGACGTAACACGCATGCGCAGCGCGCTTCTCGGCCTTGGGTTTCGTCCGGCCGTTGCGCCTTTAACAACGTCTCCGCGTCATTACCGGCATCGTCGTCTCACCGTCTCTCTGTTTGGGATGATTGTTTCCCTGAGTTTGCTTCACACTACGGGCGAAGATCGATGCCGCCGTTGTGCAGACGTCGTCGGATATCGTAGACACCGATAAGTGGTGATGACTGCGGCGCAGACGACACTTGCGACTTGCACACGCCCGCCTCAAATGTGGCGCACCCCGATCCCGCCCATCGTCGCGTAGAGGAACACGTGACCACTCGTACCATGTTGTAGCCATGTTTTAACGGTTGGAGGTCAGTGTTTCCCGACGGAAACAAAGTTTCGGTTTCGGTTTCTGCTCACGTTTGAAGAAAGATTTCGCAAATTATGTCCCATTTTTTGCGAACAAAATTACGCAGTGCTTTTTATTTCTTTTTATGCGTAAAACCACGCATAACTTGCAATTTCGGAATTGAGCGGTGTTGCCTTTTTATTCGTGTTTGGCAGAATGACCAATCATGCAACAAATTGTCTGCCCTTGTTTTCTTTGTTTAATTTCTTTTATTTAAAATATAATACAGAAAGGTTTTCACGGTTCAAGCTGGGGGTGGTTGCATCGATGTCTACCAGAAAACTCAAAGCAATTTGCATTCCTTAAGTCAAGTGTTTCATTTATGCCGAATTTTTCTAGCTAAGGCCACGGACCCTTCCGCAAAGAGGGCTCCCGCACTCTTTCAATCTATAGTGCGTTAGCAATTTCGCACAAAGGCAGTCTCCAGTAACTTGAAGATATCCGTAGTATTTCACAGCAATCCCGCAATCTGGTGTCATTATGAATGCTGAGACATTCCTCTTTATTGCCTATCACACCCAGATTTTAGATTATAAGCTTGGCTGTCCTTTTCTACACAGAAAACTATCAAACTTCTAAGGAATTGTTCATTTTGCAGTGCGAGTGCAGTGACTTTGGATTTTCCCGAGCGGTGCATCGCAGTTCAAGAATTCAATAAATTGAAGGCTCATTTGTTTCAAACAAGATAGGCACAAAATTTGTTTTATCCAAAATTATTCTATATGCTATTTAAAAAAAAAACAAGAATATTGTCTGTACAACAGCCGTCTCCAGGTTATAGGCCTGACAAGGTCCAGTAAAATAAAAGGCATGTATCAAATGTAACACATTTATTTGGAAATAGGGAATTAATAAGTGATACAAAAGTATAAAATGGAATACGTTTATTTGTTTGTCACGGCCACACTGGACACGTGAGGCGTGTCACAATATGGCGGCTCGGGGACATCGTGGCAGCGTCGGACGTACTATGATAATCTTTTTGGGTGAATATCTTTCGAACAGATTATTATATCTTGGTAGTTTTACCATAATTTTTGGCTTGACGACGTTTACCAAGGTTAGATATTACAGCACAATAATGAATCCAATTAGAGGTAAGACAAACACATCGACGCTCAAGTTTACACTCTAAAAAAAAAGGGTGTCATGGGGTACACCCATAGGGGGTGTAAGTGCTTGTCACATATACTACACCCTTTGGGGGAACACTTGCGCACCCCAAATATGGGAGCACGTGTACACCCGTTGGTGTGGTGCACATGTACACCTTTTTCTACAGAAATCTTACACGAAGGGAATACAGGTGCTCCTCATTCAATTGTGTACGGCTACGCCTCTTTCTACGCCCAATGAAATGAAAGGAAACACAGATGCACCCCGTTCGTTGGTGTACCATTGCACCTCTTCATAAACCCGCCTCACTCAAAGGGAACACAGATGCACCCCACTCAATAGTGTACCATTACTCCCCTTTCTGCACCTACTGCTCTCAAAGGGAACACAGGAGCCCCCCGTTCAATAGTGTACTGTTGCACCTCTTTCTATATCCACTGAATTTGAAGAGAACTCAGATACACCCGATTCAAAGGTGCATGGTCAGACCACTTTATGCACCCGCTTCATAACTAACTTCATAAACCTATCAACTTCACTTCATAACTAACTTCATAAACCCATCAGGGAAACCCTTAAAAAATGTATGCACCCCGGTGATAGCAAAAAGGCAGGTAAACGGACACACGGGATTGTTTTCAAATCTCATAGAAGATTATTAGCTTATTCCGTAAACAAGTACAAACTTGCAAGCAATCTGTGATATGTGAAGAGGTACGAAGAAGCTGTTACACAACTGAGAAGATTACTAAGCAAACAAGAAACGGAAGTGAGTCTTAGGCAGTGTCTATTCTCGAAGCAGCCGGCAGAATCATTTCCACGAAATTCCACCCGCAGTCGCCATTCATTCATCGAATGACGTTTCATCGACGGCTGTACCCGCGAAGTGACGTGCACGGGGGGGGGGGGGGGGGGCACAGGTTGGTTAACATTTTTGTAATGAGCCGCCGCAGACTGTCGGGACGAAGCGGCGTGAACGGGTGGGCTGAGTTCGGTGAGCACGCGCCTCAGAGATACACGCGCGACAAAATGTCCCTACAGCGTGCAGTTCGCGTAACGAGTGACGTGAAACGTGTCTACAGAACGTGTATCAGCGAAAACGTGTTTTCACAGAACGCCAGGAGATTAAGAAAGTCGGTATTCTACATGCAGTTGTCACATGATTGTAGCCAGCTAATGGCAGGCGACTGCCGATAGAATTTCGGGGAAATTATTCTCCCGGCTGCTAGAAAATAGACACTTCCTAATTCTAGAGGTAATCCTGAACGGAACGGTCAATTGTTGCAAAGGAGTAGGTTGCAGAGCACTTACGATGAAAATACCGGACTCGAAACATGTAATCCGAAATATATGTCGACACGGGCACTGCAGCACAACAGAAACACAAAAACGAAGGGATAGGGGTTCGTGAAGATTCAACACGATGTGGCAAAAACAGTAATTTGCCGAACCGAACACAAAACGCATCACATTAATTCCTTGGGCTTCTTGGAAGAAGTCGCTTGTTGCCGATATACGCGTACGACTTTTCAAAGACTGGAAATCTTGGTACACTCGAATACGTTGTCGCGGACGAAATCTACGGCAGCCCCGCTGGTCGCAGCACAGCACACAAGAAACTAGGCCGAGAATCAGACATTCCGAGGTCGGGAAAAGCTACTACGTCATTCATGAAACGTTTACCACATGATCACGCTCCTACCGTCCCCCGCGCCCAGACAGCGGAGTCGAGGGATGAAAAACCTCCGGTTCATTGGTCCGGCAACTGCGCACCTTCTTCCATGCTTTCAGCTTAGAGAGAGAGAGAGAAAGAAAAAGTAAAATAGCAACTCCTTCAAGGCCAAAAGGGGGCGCTCTCGCAAAGGCTTATCTTCAGGGGCAACCCTACAATGAACACAACGAAAGGATTTGTCACTTATATCCCCTTCAAAGTTCGACCAAAAGGTAATAGTGCAGTGGATGCTACCCGTGGCCTTGGCCTTGAGGCAGGTGCCGTGCTCTGCCTTATCTCTAGCTTGGAGACTGTAGTCACGTGATCCTACCCGGAGACCCGATTGGCCTAAAACAAGCATAGCGTCTACTCTACCGTCAATACCGAGTGTACAGGATAGCTCCATACTTCCTAAAAAACTGCCCAACCCAAAATGTGACCCCAAGAGGGAATCCAAGCATAAGCTGATCGGGGCGCGTGGCTAGCGTGGAGGTGCACTGATACACCTAGAGGTTATTAAGCGAGAGGAGGATGCTCATTGTCGGTGTACAAGTGCACTGGTTGGGTAACGCAGGGTGCATCTTTCAGGAAAAGGGCGCATGTGCGCCCGATGCACCCAACTACACCCTTTTTTATTAGAGTGTAGGCTGAAATTTCTACTTTCACCCGGATTTAGAGAAACATTATTTCCACAACTTTTATCTAAACACACATTTTCTCAGCACATATATAAGCAGATATTTAAAATTATACCAGATACAAATTAATCGAACGACACGTCCGCTAGTGACCGGAAGTCAAACTGTACTCAGCAAGCACTCGGACAGCACATCGAAATCGCTGTTTCTCTCCGTGCCTGTTAGGACTGTAGTGGATGGGCGTGTTTTAAACAATTTTGGCATCGAGTCAAGTAGCGTAGCTATGAAACAATATAAAGAACATTTCTTTTAAGTTTATACATAAAGAGCAGTAGTATGTTAGAAAGAGGTTTGTTTTTGTTGCACTCTGTTTCCGTACATTTACCCCATTGCGCGAGATGTTTTCCCGTAAAAAACTGCAGTCCGTCGGCCCATTGTCCCTGTCTCGACCATGGGTCTTCTTAAAAATATTCTGGACGAAGAAGTTTTGTTCGGGGAACCGAAATCATAAAATCCGAAGAAAATAGCGACTTAAGAAAACAACAAGACCACATAGAATGTACTAGAGTGTTAATCACGTGTAGTGCTCCTTTCTGTTCTTAAGACGGAGTGCCAAACTTTTGCGCTCCAGTGCTTGGACTTTACGCAAAAATTAACGCCGCGCAAATCGGCAAAAGCCGGCAAAACACTAGATTGTCTATAAAAAAGAGTATGTTGCGAATGATGGTTCGAATGAGAACTATAAAAGTGCCATCATCGGCCGCATCATCAGCAGTGTTTTACGCTTTCCACCAATAGAGGTTACAATGTCTCAGTCGAAACCTCTCATCAAAAATTACCTTCACATCAGTCGAAGCATGTGACACACCGATCAAACAAAAATGAAAAGAAAAACCGTTTGTTATGCAGACGTCCCACACTTTGGTGCGGCATCGATCAGTCACGGCATCATTCCAGGGGGTTCGGTGGCGGAGTGGGCTTAATGCGCACACCCAGCTGGGTCCCTATCAAAACGCCGAAAATCAAGAGGCCGAATTATGAAAAGGCCGAACATCAGTAAGCCGAAAAATTTAAATGCCGAATAATTGAAATGCCGAAAAATCAAAATGCCGAATAATCAAAATGCCGAAAAGACATATAACGCCGAAAGCCGTGTGAAAAAAAAGGACGCGCTTTGTGACTGCCACTTATTCGTTTTCTGCCAGATAAATTTCCATGGACACGAGACTGTTTAATTCGTTCTGCAAAGGCACCAGAATCAGTAGATTAAACAGATGTAAATTTTCAAATTTCTCTATCTGTCGTAAAGCTAGGCGTATCAGTCGGACAGGACAACTCTTATTGGTCAGCAGAAAGAAAAAAAAAAAACAGCTCTGCCCAGTGTTCAGAGTACAAGAGCAGCCGCAATGTGCGACAGTAATGATTTCATTGATTCGGAAGGAAACAGACGAAGACGCCGTTGTGGTGCGCTCCCAGAAGAGAAAAACAAAACTTAGCTGCAAAGACGGTTATGTTGACGTGATTGACAAGAAAGAAGGTTTTAGACAGTATTAGAGGATTAGAGTGATTACCGATCTTCCTGTAAAAATTACTCACAAGGTCATCTCGAAGACAGTGTCCCACGCAAGCCGTGCTCCAGATGGCGTACGAGGCACTCTTCGAAGACGTGCGGAACTTTGCCGTAGATATGGGACTTGCACTAAATTCAAAAACTGTGAGTACAAACTTCGGACTGGCAGCAATCAACGCTATTCGGTCGTTGCACCTGTCGTCGGATGTGCTTGGTTGTCTGTTCCACTTGTGACAATCAGTATGGAGGAGAGTGCAGCACCTAGGACTGGCAGTGCTCTACAAAAATTATTTAGGTGGCTTCGCAATTGAGGTAAGGCAGCTTGCAGCCCTTTCGTTCTTGCCCACCGAAGAAATACGAGATGCCTACGCGTCCTGGAAACCACGCTTCCCGCAAGAAGCCTCTGACCTGCCGTGATTGTGGGAGGATCTGCTTGAGAAATCCCGCTGCCGTGTTGCCGGAGGTAACACCACCGTGATCATACGAAGTCCACCTGTATTTCCGCCATCCCTCTGGAATGTGCTTGCCCTCGCTCAGAAAAAAAATTCCGAGGGGCAACAACACCGTTGAGGCATGGCACCGACGATGGGATGTAGCGTTTGGCGTCTTCCGGCTCATCGCCACCATGAAAAGGGAGCAAGCTCAATTCAAAAACGACATCGAGTGAGCGATCAGAGGCCAACCCGCTGCTCACAAAGCAAGAAGAAAAAGTGGCGCGAAAATCGTTTGGCAGCTGCTCTGGGCAACCGGGATAATGTCGACGTTCTAAGCTTTCTTCGAGGAAGTGCACATAAGTTATCCGTCTAGAATGCAATAAACAAGAAATCGCTCTGCTATGCGACGAGATATGCAGAAATATATTTTTCCGTTTTCGAAGACTTGAACCATGCGAAGGGAAGCTATACTCGGGGACAACCTGTCATGGCTATTAGAAAAGAGGGCGAAAGCGCGTGCACATCGGCCGGCGGAACCTCTCCCCTAACTTTGATCACATTGCCAAGAAAATTTATTTTGCCAAAAACTTTATCTTCTACTCATATTAGGTGATGTTTCGGCATTTTGATGTTTCGATGTTTTGCCTTTTCGGCTTCTTAAATTTACGGCTTTTTGAATTTTCTGTATTTTAAATTTCGTCATTCTGATAATTGGGCATTTTGATTTTTGACGTTTGACCCAGCTCGACGTGCGTGGAGCGAAAGCCCGCGCTGCAGAACCCAGGGATCCTTGGCTCGAGCCCCACCTCTGGCAGTTTCGATCTGGATGAGCATCGTACCGGCGCGCGGTCGTGTATCACTACTTTTTGTGCACGTTAAAGATCCCAGGTTAGCAGTCGTACTGCGCTGGCAAAAATTGCTCATCTACAGTCTAAATCAGTGTCGCCCCATCCCGGCAGACCGGCCTTACACTGTATAATCACAAAACGTCAAATTTCGCTTTTGAAGTCATCTTTTCATTTTGGTAAGGCTGTGAAGCAATTTGTCGGATAAAACATTTGCCCGAAGAAAATTGTACACGCGGCATCAAACCTATCTAGAGCGCTGAAACGGTGCGCTCCTCAGTGCGCGAGCGACATCTGCCGTTGGACGCTGGGTCTGAGATTGGATGCCTCTGTACATGCGCCACCATTATGTTGCGCTTGGTATATGCCAACGTTCGTGCTGTCCCTTCTGCAGACTCCGTCGGCCGCCTGAAGGGCGCTCGGCGCCTCCAGTCTGCGAAGTCAAGGTGACTGGTGTGGCGGCCCACGCGCCGACGGCTCCGCATTATCGCGCATTTTTCGAGACGAATTAAGCCGCAGAAGTCCCGCGCTTGCTGCCGTACTTGCACGAAACCGCTCATGGTGTGCGAGGGAAGCTACGCATTTACTTTCTTGCGCGTAATGCTTCCTCACCGCAATCAATTCAAGTGTTAGTTATTTCTGAACTTTCGACACATTTTTTTTCACAATGAGATCTCGAATGCGTGTTGTGCGCTTGTGCGATTAGCGCGACGCTCGTAATGACGCTAAAAATAGGCCACTTTTAAAAATACCTACATGCAACACTGCGCGCATCGCGCGCTGGGAACCAGTTGGCCACGGAGGGGAGTGTCATGATTTCGTTTTTTTAGTGCGCAGCTCTTAGGCGCCCGTTTCCGGATTGAGGGGCGTCGCGGTCGGCGTAACCGAGCGGCGCATTATGAGACGCGGGACGTCACTGGTGACGTCACTGATGACGTCATCAGTGACGTTGACGATGGCGTTGACAACAACGACGACGATGACGATGGCGTCATCGTGATGACGTCATCGTCATTGGCACTCTTGGCAGCAGCGGCGGTGGCTAGGGCAGCATCTAAACAACTTGTAAATTTTCTCCAGAACGTTGGCTGGCCCGTCAGCAGGATCAAGGGAGCATGACCTCTGTGGGAGCAGTTTTCACTGCATTGTCACGTTTTCAAGCCAGCACGCGCAGCGCTATCATCCGCGGTTGGATCACCCACAGCGCACCGCAGACAAGGACAGCCTAGCTGATTGGTCCGCTAGCGTCGACACCACCAGCGAAAGCTTAGAAAAGCACGGCATCTCTTCTTCGGCGTCTTCACTTGGCAGCAGCGGCAGTGGCATACGGCAGCATCTAAACAGCTTGGTAATTTTCTGCAGGTTAGTTAGTAACTGAACTTTTGTTTTTGACTTGTATTTACTGTTGCTGCTGCTGATGCTGCCTTTCTTGTTTCCAACTGTATGGTTTACTGAACGTTTTTTTTTACTGGAGTACTAAATTTCCTCCAGGGAACTCGAATTATTTTGTAATGACATCTTACGTGTGCTATGACGAACCACTCGATGAAAAAATTTCAATGACATGTTCGGAATGCAATTATTTGTACCATCTGGGAACCTGCTCAGGTGTCTCTGAATTAACTTATAAATCGAAAGTGAAACATGACAAAATGCATGGCGCTGCCCGACATGCAGAACAGCTAAGTCAAGGAGCATCAGAGTGGTAAACGGAAATCAGATAACAGCGATGCGACCGCTATACTCGCTGGAATTAATGAAAAACTGGAGTCGCTCATGTCACTAAAGGCAACTGTTTCTGCCATCGAACTGTCTGTGAGCATGATGTCGGCGAAATATGACGAGGTACTTCAACATGTGCGTCAACATGACACCTACATAAAAGATCTAAAAAAAGGGTGACAAACATAGAAAACCGTGAAAGAGACGTAAACATTCAACATTTTGCCCAGGACTTGAATGCACTCGAATGGCAAACTAGGAAAACGAACCTTGAGATACACGGAATTCCAGTGTCTGAGCGTGAAAATCTTCTTGACAAGTTGAACCAGAAAGCTGTAAAACTGGACGTGCCGGTACTTTCCCAGAATGAAGTTGTTGCCTTGCACAAGCTACCGGGCACGACCAGAAAAAGTACCCGGTGTTATCGTTCGCTTCGCTAGACAGGACACCTGTGAACAGCGGTTTAATCAAGGGAAGAGACGTAATCGCATAGGGGAAGATACATACATCCTCGAGAACTTGACTACCTAAACCGTGCTCTGCTCTGAAAAGCAAGGGAATGGGCAAAGCAAAATGATTACCGCTACACGTGCCACCGAAACGCTAAACTTTTCGTGAGACGAACCGACGGTGGTAAGGCCATTCTCATCAGGAGCGAGATGAACTTGCAGCATTTGAACTGAACAATCTTACTGTTTTTCTTTATGACTGCTTCCATAAAATTATGCCACAGCTAAACTATATTCTGGCTTCTGAATTAAAATCCCATCTCCGGAATGAGTATAGAAAGTCGATCAAATGTTTCCACTTAAACTCTCGTTTAGCTCGGAACAAAACTGAAGAGCTTGCTTTATTTTTTAATCAATTTTGTTTTTTGTTTGATGTTATGTTTTCAGAGACATGGTGTTCAGACGGCAGTGATGTTATTGAACTGCCAATGTATAATCGGAACTTCCTGAATAGAACAACTGGGCGCGGAGGAGGTGTGTCGTTAATGCTTAGAGATAATATGCGTGGTGAGGTTTTAGAAGAATACTCGATCATTAATAAAGACTATGAAATGCTAGCCCCGCTTGTGAACAAGAATCTTATCTCTGTGTTTTATAGGCCGCCGGACGGGAGTTTGACGTCTTTCTTTGCTATTCTGCAAACATATTTCAGGTTCACGACAGAAAACATATATAATATCACTATGGGGGTGATTTTAATCTGAATATGCTTCAAGATATTCCAAATAAAAGACAGTTAGAAGTACTATTAACAGTAGTGGTTGTACGAATGGCATTACCTCACCTACCAGAATTACAGGAGAATTATCAACTTTGCTCGGTTTGTTTATAGCAAGTTTTGAATTGCCCTGCATAAAATCGGAAATAATTAGCACAGACATAAGTGATCATCAAGGTATAGTTTTGTATGTCAAAAATAAAATATCTAAAACTACAAGAAACTGCTTCTTGGATCCTTTCAGAATATTACGGACTATAACCTTCGTGAATATAGGACTAAAATCTCGGAACTAGACTGGAAAGAAGTCTATAATTTCAGCTACTATATAAAGTGTGCTTTCCTTATAAATCTGTTAGATTAACAAAAAAAAATCGTAAACCATGGGCAACACCAGGACTTCTTATTAAAATAATAGAAAAAATGTTTTGCACAAAACGCTGCAAACCTTGAAGTTTTCATATCATATCGAAATGGACTTACAAAGGAAGTAAGAACAGCTATAGCAAGGTACTTTAGTAACTACTTTTTATCATCTGCAATGCGGACAGACGTCACATGGAAAAAAAAAACTTACCAATGTTCTGAATCGTTCACAGAACATAAAACATATTAAAAAAATACACCTGAATGACAGGGAACTAAAGAATCAAGCACTAGCAAACAATTTCAATGATTATTTTGTAAACCTATCAAGAGGTAATCCCGATAACAAGGCTTGCGCGTATATCGAACACAGAAGTAGTAGCTCTATCTTTCTTCAGCCAGTAACTGATAACGAGGTGACACAAACGTTGTTATCACTAAATAATCGTAGCAACTGCGAGGCTGACGAGACAGAAATGAGTCCGATAAAATACGTTTTAGATCTCATATGGCGCTGTTCGACGTATATCTTTAAATTTGTGCTTCTACAATGGTGTACTTCCCCAAAAAATGCAGATTGCAAAAGTTAGCGTTCTCTATAAAAAAGGTGACAAGAATGATATAGGTAACTACCGGCCATTCTCAATGTTATCACTGTTTTCAAAAGGCCTCGAAAAAATTCTACTTTCGCGTATGGTACAGTTTGCAGAAAAACACGGTATAATCACTCCATCACATTTTAGGTTTCGCAAACACCGTTCTACAGAATTGGCACTTTTGGAGTAAAAGGAATACATATTAAAAAACGGAAGAAAAAAAAAATGGCTCTTGGTATTTTATTGATTTCAGCAAAGTTCGATCACGTAAAGCACAATTTGCTACTAAAACAATTACAAATGTATGGATCTCGTGGACATGTCTCAACACTCATAACATCCTATCTTGCACATCGTAAGCAATACGTTCATATAAATGGTTATTCATCTGATATTAAACCCGTTACATCTGGCGCTCCACAAGGAAGCATATTAGGTCCCTTCCTTTTTAATTTACACGTTAACGATATTGTCAATATTAATAAAAGCATTAAATGCGTAATTCACGCTGATGATACAAGTTTATGTTTTACCGGTAACTGCTGTGAAGAACTAGCAATTAAGGCAAATCAAACGTTGAAAGACCTTGCTGTTTGGAGCCAATGTAATGCTTTAGAAATCAATGATAACAAAACAAAACCAAATCTATTTCACCCTAAAAATTAAAAATTATAATAGAACTAGTGATACTGCCGCACGCAGGGCCTAGAAAGCAACGCTTGGCCACCGACGTTCTTGAAGATTAGCGGTCGTTCTCGCACAAGACGTAACTTTCCAGCTACTTACTTGTTCTCGAAAGTGCAAGTTCATCCTCGTCCCGAGCGCGCGACGCTCGAGCCTTCTTTGCGAACTTTCGAGATAAGTGACGCACTGTAGATAAGCAGCAACCCGCGACCTTGCGAGTCACTCTCGCTCTCGCTCTCTGTCACGCCGCCGAATCGCCACCCGCATTTCTGCTGCCTCGACGCTCTCTTTTTTTCTTGTTTTGTTTGACACAAGCTCGCCAATTAAACCTTTGTTTTCAGTTCACGGTTCGTCTTCTCGTCACCTTCCTTCGTGACATCTCTGGTGGAGGTGCGGGGTAACGCATATCCCTGCAGCGTACCCCTCCGAAGGCCCGCGGTGCAAGTCCGACGCCAAGTCCACAAAGATCCAACGAAAGCATTACAGAGACCCGAGGAAGCCGCCGCGTTCAAGAATTGCCCCCGGAATTCGGTCTACTGCCGAAGAACACCACCAGTCGACGAAGCCGACAATGAGCACCCAATCGTCCAAACCCCTGCCTCCGCCCCCGTCGTCTACCTGCGCCTCTCGATCGCCGACGCCCTTCCAGGGAGAACTCTATGACGACGTCGAGGACTGGATTTAACACTATCAGCGCGTGGCCCGCCACAACGGATGAAACGCTGAACAACGCCTCCAGAACATCTACTTCGCGCTGAATGGCACCGCGAGGCACTGGTTTGAGAACCACCAGGCTTCGCTCACTTCGTGGGACATCTGCGCCACCGAGCTGTAACGGACATTCTCGAGCCAACACCGGCGACAGAAGACAAAAGACCAGCTTCAAACCCGGATTCAGGCCCCCTACGAAAGTGTAACCAGCTTCGTTGAAGATGTGCTACGTCTAAGTGCACGCACTGACCCTCACGCGACGGAGGAGAAGAAGCTGAAAGTTGTAAAGCGTGGAGTTAAAGAAACACATTTGGAAGCCTTTCGCCACCCAGCGAGAAAACATATTTGGAGGCCTTCTACGCCGCCCACCGTCGGCCGTTGAACAGTTCGTGAAGGAGGTCATGAATATCGAACGTGCTCTACAGGCACGAGTCTCCCACTACCAGCGACTACCTGGCGTCATTGCATCCGCGTCGTCAAGCTGCTACTTGGGCTCCCCTACATCGGACTTACGCGAGATCATCCGAGACGTCATCCGATAGGGTCTCAGAAAGCTGCTCCACGCTGCTGAGCGCCCGGCGTCACTGTCACTCGCTAAGATCGTGCGCGACGAGGTACTGTGGGCCTTGCAGCCCGAAACTCCCGTTGACGTGCCAGCCCCCGAGGAACCGACGCTGACCTACGCCGTCATGGCCAGACGACCGCCGCAAGCTCCCCGCCAAGCTACGGCGCCATCAACAAGTGAAACTCCAGCACCGCAGTACTTCCGACGTCGCGAAGAGCGAGTCCAGTACGTCCGACCGGAACGACCAGAACCCAGGAAGACCGACATGTGGAGGACGGCCAACCGACTCCCGTTGTGTTACCAATGCGGTGAAGTCGACCATGTTTACAGCCGTTGCCCGTACCGGCAGCTGGGGCTACGTGGCTTCCACCCGACGATCCGCGATCACGCTGCTGAGAGCGACCTCTGGACATCGACGAATACCTCCGCCGTTCGCCATCCCCACACTTTCAGAAAAAAGGTATATTCTTACACCTTTATCCCATATAATACACCCCAAAACTTGGACGTACAGCTCACTGACGTGGATCTGATGGTACTAACTTTCACGAGAGGCTTGATAGCCGTGTGGTACTACTTATTAAAAGATAACTGCAAAGAAAAAAAGTTTTTTTTTTAAACAGCCTAATTGGCACAAGTATGTCAAAAAACAATGTTTCCGTGAGGAAACAATTTGTTTTTCAGCAATATTTATTGCGTGAGACTGATTTTAGTTTTGGCTATTTCGTCCGTTTTAAATCGCGCGCCACGAAGTTGGGATTCCGTGACGTTGATCCCAATCGGCTGCTATTGGCTAAGAGTTTGATTGACAGCTTAGATCTTGGTTGTTAAACATTTGTTATATGTTGTAATTTCCTTTTGAGCGGCATATTTTTACGTTTAAAGAATAACCCATGCAATGAGAGTTATTATTTTTTACAAATGGTTTACAAGACGGGCACTTCCGTTTAGATTCATACAAAAACAAACAAAAGCTTCGCCATTCTTTTATGGCCGCCGAAGTCTCCGCTCCCGCCTGTCTATGTGGTCTGTCTCGCCTTCCTCGACTAGTCGTTTCGCCGAAGTGATCAGTGTTTCGTGTTGACCCAGGTGCTTGAGTGAGACTTCCTGAAGTGAAGTAGTGTGTGTTTAGCAGCTGTCGCCAGTGTTAGTCATAGGAAGCGACGCGGGGGTTGGCTTTCATAGCGCGGTTTGTTTCTCTCGTTTTCCTCTTTCCTTTCTTTGCGTGTTTTTTTTTTCCTTGCTTGCGCGTGCAAATGCTGACCTTTTTTAGATGTCAGCTCCTGCAAGCAGCGCCGTTGCTCTGTAAAGTGCTGCGAGATGAGTGATCGCGACAGCGAGTCTTCCCGCAGCCATGTCGCCCCGAAAGATCACAAGCTGAATGTTATTTGGCTGCAGGCAATCGGGCGTTCGCGTAGCGACAAACGAGTCCAGATATGTTCTCGCCATTCGCTCCGGAGGCCTTCGAGATTCGCACCGAGGCACTTCTCAGGTCACATTTTAGCGACATGTGCTCGCAAAACCCGGAGCTTATCGCGTCCAGTCAAACCAAAACAATACCGGTGCCATGTTGAACGTGCGTTGTTGCCACAATTTCCCCGACCAAACAAAAACAACGAAAGCAAACCGGCTCTAGCTTCCAGCGTACATGAACGGCACCTTCCCCCCTTCCCATTCTCCGCAGCCAAGTCAATCCAAGAGGGAGGGGCGGAGCGTAGTTCTGCGCACGGGTCGAAAGAGCGGGAGTTTCAAATGTGGAGAGATAGTGACTCCGACTAAATTAGTCCTGTGGCGTAAATATTGATAAATTTTTTTTTTTTTTGTTTTCGCGGAAGATTTGTTTTGTGACATGTTTGTCCTAATTAGGCTGTTTAAAAAACACTTTTTTTCTTTGCAGTTACCCTTTAAAATAGCTAATGTACGTATTACTGACTAAAAAAAAAATCGTGGTTTTCTTGGTCTTACTGCGAAACCTTAGAGTTTTCTTTTTGTGGTTTTTGATGCGTATTTTAGCTATTTAATAAGTTATATGGCAGCATTATCAAGCCCCTCGTAAAATTTGGGGCCGTCTGTTTGAATTTAGTGCGCTGTACGTCGAATTGAAGTTTTGGGGTGCATTATATAGGACAAAAGGGTGTAAGGTGATACCATTTTTTTTAGAATGCAGGACCGTCTCCCCGACGCGGTTTTCGATCCCCGTCACCGCAACGCCCTGCATCGCCGCGTCGGAGGTCCCGCCGAGAAAGCCTGTTCCCACTGCCTCGCCGGGAAAACTAAGTGCGGCAATGCGGGGACGTGGTATTGCCGAGGACGAACGACGCCAATATCCTCCACAAACGTTGGAGGGCTCCCACACCAACGACGAGACGCCTCGGAACGACGGTTCTGCGACGGTGTCGAATAACCTCGACGTTACCATCGACGGCCAGGACGCGAAGGCACTCGTCGACACCGGAGCAGACTATTCCATTTTAAGTGGGAGCTCTCTCTCACCACCTTCGGAAAGTGATGACGGCGTGGGATGGCCCGAAAATACGAACCGCCGTCGGACGTCTCATCACACCAGTGGGAAGGTGTACTGCGCGCGTAGACAACCACGTGGAGACCTTTCCCGTGAAATGCGTCGTCCTCGACGACTGTTCGAGAGACGTCATCCTTAGCATGGACTTCCTCTGTGAGTACGGTGCCGTGATCGACCTTGGAGCAAACAAGTTGACGCTGCGAAAGCCCGTTCTACCTCCGGAGGGATCCAAATCGACCCCAGCTGCCATCCGAGTCATAACGGACCACGTGAACCTGCCGCCGCGCTCAAGTGTTTTTTTGCCCGTCGTGGCCGATGCAGTTGCCCGCGGGAAACTCCTTCTGGAAAGCAACTTCCTACTGCTTCTTGGAAGAGGAATAGGCGTCGCAAGGGGCGTAACGGAGCTGCAGGATGGACGTACTGTGGTCCTCGTGACGAACTTTCGACGGGAGGCGCAGCACCTCACGAAAGGTGCCGCTGTAGGACACGTCGAGGAACTCCGGGCCGACGCCGAAATCGCTGTGTCAGCCGTACAGTACACCGCCGCCGCAGCTCGACGTTAGTCCCAATCTCGGTGCCACGGAACGACGACAGGTCAGAGACCTCCTCGCCGAGTTCGGCGACTGTTTCGCGACGACGTCAATGGTGCGCCAGACAACAGTTGCGAAACACCGCATCGTTACCAACGAGGATGCGCTCCCTGTGCATCGGCCGCCGTACCGGGTCTCCACAAAAGGACGAGAGGCCATTCATGAAAAAGTACAAGAGATGCTCAACGACGACACCATTCAGCCTTCGAGCAGCCCGTGGGCTTCTCCAGGTTTTACTGGTGAAGAAGAACAGAACGCTTCGATTCTGCGTTTACTACCGGAGGTTCAACGCGGTCACGAAGAAAGACGTGTATCCGTTCCCCCGCATCGACGACACGCTGAACCGGCTGCGCCACTCCCGATACTTTTCTTCGATGTACCTTAAGTTTGGCTACTGGCAGATCAAAGTCGACGAACGGGACCGAGAAAAGACTGGCTTCGTCACGCCCGACGAAATGTATGAGTTCAAGGTGATGCCATTCGGAGTGTGTTCGGCGCCGGCAACGTTCCAACGTGTCATGGACACCGTCCTGGCAGGCCTGAAATGGCAGAACTGTCTTGTTTAACTCGACGACGTCGTGGTATTCTCGGCCAACTTCGACGAGCACTTGCGACACCTTCGGGCCGTTCTTGAGGCAATCAAGACCTCAGGACGCACCCTCAAGCCGACGAAGTGCCGGTTTGCCTACGGCGAACTGAAGTTCCTGGGTCACGTTGTGAGCAACGAAACTGTCAGTCCTCACCCTGAGAAAACTCGCGCCGTAGCGGCCTTTCCACCACCCACCAACAAAAAGCCCGTCCGAAGATTCCTTGGACTTTGCGCATGCTACCCTTTTGTTGGCCTCTTTTTTTGCACGCACAAGCTGAATGAGATTATGCTTTGAATCCTTTACAGAGCTGATTGCAGTTATGACACTGAGAATCAACAAACACGACGGCTTTCATTTTATGGCTTTCTATAATATAGTCCACTGTTGTTAATTTCCCTTGAAGCTCTGCAGTGAATATACTACCAACACTGTCGAACCATTGAATGCTCGTGAATGATTCAGAGTACACAGCAGATCCAACAAGAGAGGAGGTATTTTCTCTGTCGGTATAAAACTGTGCATAATACTTTTTTCAGTATCTCATGAAACTACTGCTGGGTAATTATTAGAGAAATGTTATGTTTGTTGAACCTGGTGAAAGACCAATTGCAGCTGAGTGGCAGCAGGTCCCAAGGCGCGGCAGTGTTGGTCCTTTCGAGGGAGCTTATATCATTCAGTTCGAGACTAAGAGATTGACGAATGTCCTCAAGGCGAAGACTGAGCGGCCGCACAATGCTAGGCTTATTTTGAAAAATAAGGGAAGAACTAGAGTCATGCACACAGCGGTATGTTGGATAGCTAGGGTCGGACAGGATTTTGTAGGCGTAAATCAAGCTAATATATTGCCGTCTTTTTTCCAGCGACCTCTGATTTGTCTCTACATATAAACCGAGGGTTGGTTCCAGGATCCAACAGCTTGAGTGCCGATGGCCTTGCCGATCCATAGACTATTGCTCCGTATTCAAGGCGGGACCTGACGAGGCAATTATACAGGCGCAGCAGACACTTTCTGTCAGATCCCCATGGCCTCTGTGACATAAATCAAGCAAATATATTACCGTCTTTTTTCCAGCGACATCTGATTTGTCTCTACATATAAACTGAGGGTTGCTTATATTCGAAAAGCCCTTGTGGCAAGTCGAAGGCCATGGGGGTGAACAGGATCCAACAGCTTGAGTGCCGATGACCTTGCCGATCAATAAACTATTGCTCTGTATTCAAGGCGGGACCTGACTAGGGAATTATAACGGTGCAGCAGACACTTTCTGTCAGATCCCCATCACCTCTGTGACAAGTCTTTGAGGATATTAGCAGATTTTAGGCATTTAATTTTTAACTGTTTAAGGTGTGACATAAAATTAAGCGTCCTATCAAAAATGAGTCATAAGAACTTGCGTTCATTTCGGGTACTTATGGTAGCTCTGTTGATCTCTAATGATGGATCCAGCGTTATTTCACGTTTTAGAGAGAATGGTGCGCACACCGTATTCTCAGGCGAGAACCGGAAACTATTTTCGTCGGCCCAATAACTCATTTTATTTATTGCGAGCTGTAGCTGGCGTTCACAGCTGGAGAGATTGCAAGAAGAAACTGATATTTGAACGTCATCAACGTACAAGGAGTAAGAGACGGTGCGTGGTCGAAAGAGAGTTGATCTTCATGGCAAATAATGTAACGCTCATGACCCCCTCTTGTGGCACCCCATTCTCCTGAACAAAAGGGTCTGAATATGTGGTACCTAGTCTAACTTTGAATGTTCGATCAGACAGAAAGCTTTTTATGACACAGAGCATGCGACTCAGTAAACCACATGCAACAGGTCCCTCAGTATTCCATACCGCCATGCCCTGTCGTACGCCTTCTCCAAGTCAAAGACTTACACGCAATGCTGCCTGTTTACAAAAGCATCACGTATAGTCGTTTCCAGGCGCACTAGGTGGTCAACAGTTGACCGCCCTCCCCGAAAACCACACTGGTTCCGATCAAAGAAACCCTGCGTTTCGAGAAAATACACCAGTCTCCTATTGATTATCCGCTCAAATATTTTGAAACGACAGCTTGTGAGTGCAATACGTCAGTAGCTGGATGGAGCTGACGAGTCTTTACCAGATTTCAACAGTGGGATAGCATGGGCCTGCTTCAAGGCTTGAGGAAACTATGCCTGTGTCCACAAATGGTTAAAAAAAAGCAAAGTTTCCAGAGATTTTGGGGCCAGCTGACGAATCATCTCGTAATGAATCCTGTCAGGGGTCGACTGTTTCTTAAGACTAGGAGCCCACTTAAGTTCGTGCATTGTGAAAGGTTTGTTGTATCCTGCCTTTTGTTTTCTCCAGACATACTAATGCGATGGCATTCTGCACGAGCCTTGAATTTTCTAAATTCTGCCCTGTAATTATCGGAGATAGAAACAATGTGGAACTTCTCTCCGAGGACATTAGCCACATCTCTGAGCAAGATTGTAGGAGAATGGAAAAGGAGGAATTAGGAATGCATGATAATCACCCTTGATTTTGCGGTATCTATCCCACACTTCCGTGGACGAGACAAAACTGTTTACTGAAGAGACATACTTCACCCAAGTTCCTCGTTTAGCTTGTTTCCTCGTCCATCGAGCTTTTGCTTCTCTCTCTTTGAACTATATTCTATTGAGAGGAGTTGGGTACCGTCTGAACGTGTCACAGGCTTTATTGTATTCTTTTCTTGTAGATGCAGAGTCTTTGTTCCACCATGGCTTACACCTCTTCGTCATATTTTCAGAAGTCTGCGGAATAGCCTCAAAAGCCGCACTTAGAATATGTTCGGTGACATATCATGTGGCGTCCTCTGGAGACAGACTTGCCAGGAGTGAAGCATCGAGCGGTGACTTTAATTTAAAAAGCCCCCAGTCTGACTTTTCTAACTTATACCTACGAACGCGCCTTAAAATGGTGGGAAGCGCGACGTTGCTTTTCAAAAACACCGGAAAGTGGTCGCTCCCAAAAGGGTTCTTTAAAACGTTCAAAGAAAAACAAGGAAACAATGAGGGTGATAAAATTGACAGGTCAATTTATGTGAAAGAGTTATGAGGTGTACTGTAATATGTTGGTTATTTGTTATTTAAAAGACACAAACCTGAAGACAGTAAAAGACGCTCTGTAACCTTGCCACAACAATCAGGTCGGTCACTGCCCCACATAGGATTTTGAGCATTAAAATCGCCACAAATTAAGAGGTGTTCTGGCAGTTGATCAATAAGTCCTTCGAGTTCATGAATTTGAAGTGGAACATGTGGGGGAAGATATAACGACAAAATGGTAATGAGACGGTCAACTAAAACACGGGTTACCACAGCTTAAAGTGGTGTGCGAACAGGGACCTTAGCACATGCTACGCCTCTTCTTACGACCACAGCAACACCACCAGAAGACTGCGCTGAATAACGATCTTTCCTAAAAACACGGTGACGACGTAAAATATCAGTGTGAGTGTTCTTCAGATGCGTTTCCTGCAAACAGACAGCAATGAGCTGCAGCTCGTCCAGAAAATAATGAACATCATCTCTGTTTTGTAGTAGACCACGGCAGCTCCACTGCAGAAAGCCAACATGATCCATACGTTTGCTTAATAAGATGTAGTTAAAATGTGACCAAGTGGACAAAGGTTAGCTTGCGTTGGTTGGGGCAGTGCCACGTGGAAGTTTTTTTTTTCTGATCTCCCTTTTAAGGGGCAGATTTTGTGCCTTCCTTGGCAAGTGAACGTGGTTCTGTCGGATCGACAGATACCTCCATGGCCTTCTTCTCCCGCTGGGAAGTAGAAGGAGTGGGCCCCTCACTGCTCAGAGAGCGAGTGGCGTCTAGCGCCACTCGAGGCTTCGGGCCATGACAATGAGGCATCGTCTTGCTGCGTGGAAGTTTTGGCTGCGCCGCCGGGGTCTGGGAACCCACAGAAGCCTCGCTGCGGTTGGGGGGCCGGTGGAGAACTCAGTCTTGTGGACTGTAGTGAGTGCCCCTGATGCCTTGAGTGGCGCCGCTGCCCCCCTGGCTGCCGCCTCGACATCCGTGCCTCCTTGGAGGAAGGGAAATCTCACCAAGGGTGTCCGAGTCAAGAACGATGCATGTCAGTTCTTGGTGTCAAGTCTGAAGTCCCTAGGGCATCACGTCAGCAAACAAGAAATAGCTGCGTCGAGAGAAAACGTGCGAGCAATCGAAAGTGCGCCTAGGCCACAAGACTTGAAACAGTTACGGTCGTTCTCGGGAATGGTGACATTCTACGGAAAGTTTCTCCGCGATCTCTCGACTACGCTAGTGCCGCTGAACGAGTTATTGCAAAAGGAGGTCACCTGGGCCTAAAGAAAGCGCTGTCAAGACGCGTTTGATACGGTGAAGAAGCTTCTGGTTGACGCAGCTGTTCTGGCACACGACTACCTAAAAGCAGACCTTAAAGTATCATGTGATGCATCGGCATACGGTCTTGGAGTTGTCCTGTGTAGGGTGTTCTCCGACGGTGACATTCGGCCTATCACGTTCGCTTCGAGAACTTTGATACCGAGTGAGAAAAACTACAGCCTGCTAGAAAAAGAGGCACTAGCCATTGTATTTGGCATTAAGAAATTTCACGTGTACTTGTTGGGACAATCTTTCTTGTTAATCACCGACCACGAACCGTTGCAGACAATACTTGGTCTCAAGAAGGGGATTCCAAGCATTGCCGCGGCACGTCTGCAGAGGTGGGCGATCGCCCTGTCTACCTACCAGTACCGGTTGGTTTACTGGCCGGGACGATTGAACGTCGAGGCAGACTGTTGGTCACGGCTTCCCGTTCCTGGGTGCAGAGAAGAGGATTGCGATGATTACGTCGCCGCGTTTCTCAATCTCCGCCAGCAGTCTTTTCCAGTGAGTAGCCAGGAGATCGCTCAGTTTACCGCGAAAGACGAAGAGCTCTCTAAGTGGCCAGATTCCGTGCCGTATCATGGCCCGCAAAGGTAGAAGATGGACTAAAGAGCTACATTGCGAGAAGAAGCGAGATGACCTGGCACCAGAGTTGCCTGTTGTCGGAATGAGGGTTGTGATTCCACAAGGACTGCGCGAGCGCGTTCTGGAAGAGCTGCATCAAGGGCACCCGGGAATCGTAAGGATGAAAGAACTGGCACGCAGCAATGTATGGTGGCCAGATGTAGATGCAGACATTAAACACCGCGTCAAGTCGTGCGACCCGTGCCAGCAGCAGCACAGTTTTCCCGGCCCAGCCTCGCTGCATCCTTGGTCCTAGCCAACTCGTCCGTGGCAGAGGCTGCAGTTGGATTTTGCGGGACCCTTCCGAAAGCACTTGTTTCTGGTGAGCATCAACTCCCACTCTAAGTGGCCCGAGGTTTTTGTGATAAACAGCACCTCGGCCGAAGCAGCTATTGAAAAGCTCAGGGAGCTGTTTAGTCGTTTCGGTCTGCCAGATGTTATTGTTAGCGAGAATGGTCCCCAATTTTGTTCTAAAGAATTTCACACTTTCTTGCGAGAGAACAGCTTGAGGCACGTCACGACCTCCCCCTACCACCCGTCCAGTAACGGACTGGCGGAGCGCTTCATTCGTATTCTAAAAGAAGCTTTACAATGGGACATGCCAGGTCAACCCCAGTCCCAGCGACGGGCAGGTTTCTTGTTTACTTACAGGAACACACCTCACGACACAACCCTTCACAGTCCGGCGGAGTTACTACTTGGACGGCGGCTCAATACCCGGCTGGATAGACTTTGACCCTCACCGGGGAAATCGTTCACTGCAAGCATGATATGCAACAGGTAAAACACAGCCTTCATCCGCAACATCTCGTAATTGGGGATAAGGTCTATGTCAAGAACTTCCGGCCGGGGAGCCGTTGGTTGCCCGGAGTTGTCGTGCCTCGGTCGGGACCAGTGCTTTACAGGCTTCGCGTGACTACGCCGAGGGGAACTTTAGTGTGGCGGCGACACCAAGACGATCTGCGATTTCGGGAGACCTCTACCCTGGAGACGCCAGAGGGCGACTTGCGGACACTGAGTGCTGCCGACATCGTCACCCCGAGGGCAAGAGGAGCTTGAGAACGAGCCGCCTAGAGACCAGCCACAGATTTTCGAGGGGCAAGAAACTGGATCAACTCTATTCTCAGACCCCTCCTTGCCACACCCCCAAGGTACACTTCATTGGTACCCCGCCTGGCACCGGCGTCAGCCTGATAGGTTTTTCGCCTTAAAGTAGAAAAGTGCGCTGTCATAATCTTATCTGAAACTATAAATATTTAAGGTTTCTTTCGTGTGTGGGTTTGTTATATCGTATTTATTCGCACGAACTTTCCTGAGACTCGTCGAAGGGTTTACTTGTTTTTAACCAAGTCTGGGGGAGTATTGTAACGGTAATACAATAAGCGCGCAACGCCGAGCGCGTGCACACGCACCTCCGGACCCCGTTCTTGTGACGCCATGCCCAGGTACCGGCGTAACGTTCCAAACAGGGTGTTCAGTCCCCCGATGGCTCCGGCACTCTTGCAATAAACATGGTACAGCAAAGAACCCAATCGGCCTGGTCCTCTGGATACTACAGACACCTTATCACGCCTGTCGGAAGGTGCACCGCTCGCGTCGAATTTCACGGCGAAAGATGTCCTCTGAAGTTAGCCGTTCAACAAGACTGTTTCAGAGACGTCATTCTCGGCATGAACGTTCTGTGCGAATACGGCGCCGTCATCGACCTAGCTGAGAACAGGTTGACGCTGCGGACGCCTGTTTCGCCTGCAGAGATACACCAAACAGCGTCAGCCGCCACCCGAATTGCTCTCGACCATTTGAACTTGCCGCCGCGATCAAGTGTTGTCGTACCCGTCGTGACCGATCTAGCTACCTGCGGAAAATTTGTTTTGGAAGGAAACCTCCAATTGCTCCTGAGAGGAGGGATAGGCGTCGCAAGATGAGTAGCTGAACTTCAGGACGGCCGCACTGTGGCCCTCATCACAAACTTCCGAAAAGAAACGCAACACCTCACGAAAGGTGCAGCCATGGGCCACGTCGAGGAAACTCGGAACTTTGCCGAAATCGCCACGATTACTGAAGAATCCTCACCACCTTAGCAAGAAAGTAAGTCGCCAAAGCAGATCGACATCGACCCAAAGCTTCCGGGCCCGAAAAGACGGCAGCTGATTAACCTCCTCGCCGAATTCCGCGACTGCTTTGCGACGTCGTCGAATGTGCGCCAAACCGCCGTCGCGAAGCAGCGCATCATTACGAGGACGGCGCGCCCCGGGCATCGATCGCCGTATAGTCTCCGTAAAGGAAAGGGATGTGATTCAGGAGCAAGTTCAAGAGGTGCTGAACGACGACATAATCCAACTTTCAAGCAGTCCATGGGATTCTCCAGTCGTACTGGTAAAACAGAAAGACGGAACATTTAGGTTCTGCGTGGACTAAAGGCAGCTGAACGCGGTGACAAAGAAAAATGTCTATCCACTCCCCTGCATCGACGCACGTTAGGCCGGCTGTGCCACTCTCGATACTTTTCAAAGATGGACCTGAAGAGCGGCTACTGGCAAATCGAAGTCGACGAACCGGACCGAGAGAACACAGCTTTCGGCACGCCGGATGGACTGTACGAGTTTAAGGTGATCCCCTTCGGACTATGCATGGCGCCAGCAGCGTTCCAGCGTGTCATAGACACCGCACTGGCAGGAGTGAAGTGGAAGAGCTTTCTGGTCTACCTCAACGACGTCGTAGTGTTTTCCGGCGACTTCGACGAGCACTTGCGGCGACTCTGAGCTGCTCTCCAAGCCATACGCACTGCCGGACACACCCTCAAGCCGTCAAAGTGCCGGTTCGCCAATGAGGAACTGAAGTTTTTAGGTCACGTGGTTTGTAACGAAGGCGTTCGCCCAGACCCAGAGAAGACTCGCTTCGTCGCGTCATTTTCAGCGCCGACAGACAAGAAGTGCGCGCGAAGATTCCTTGGACTTGGTGCTTAATATCGACGCTTCGTTCGGGAGTTCGCAAGGATTTCCGCACCGCTCACAAACCTCACGAAGAACGCCGAGAGGTTCGAAATGGCCGAGGAGCAGCAGCAGGCATTCGACGAGCTGAAGCGACGACTCCAGACGCCTCTTGTTCTTGGACATTTCGGTCAGGATGCGGAAACCAAGATACATACTGACGCAAGTAACGCAGGACTTGGCGCGGTACTAGTTCAAGTACAAGAGGGCACCGAGCGAGTCATTGCTTACGCAAGTCGGACACTGTCCAAGGCGGAGAGAAATTACTCCACGACTGAGAAAGAATGCGTTGCGGTCGTCTGGGCGATCACAAAGTTTCGTCCGTACTTGTACGGATGCCCGTTCCTCGTAGTGATGAACCTCCACTCGCTCTGCTGGGTTGCGAACCTCAAGGACCCGTCGGGACGCCTCGCTCGATGGAGCCTCAGACTACAAGAGCTCAACATAACTGTTGTTTACAAGTCAGGACGAAAGCACAGCGACGCTCACTGCCTGACCAGGGCCCCTGTAGAAACACTTTCCGGCAGCAGCGACAACGATGAAGACGAGTGCTTCCTAGGAGCAGAGAACACCGACGACATGGCACGACTTCAATGAGACGATCCGGAGCTGTGCGCCTTAATCAAGCTCCTGGAAAATGCGGGAGTACCGTACTACCTGTTTTCTCACGAGCCCTGCCGATCTTTTCCATTCGACAAGGTGTACTCTACAAAGAGAACTTCAGGGACAACAAGTCGCCGTGGCTACTGGTAATCCTGACCGACCTTCGATAAGAGATGTTTCAAGCATGTCACGACGCCCCGACGTGCGGACACCTTGGTTACAGCCGGACACAGGCCCGTATTCATGGAAAGTATTACTGGCCCAAGCTCCCCAAAACCGTACACCTCTGCACCCGATCATGCCACGAGTGTGAGCGACGCAATAAACCGCCGACGTAGCCTTCAGGTCTCCTGGAGCCGATTCCTCCGCCAAATGCACCATTCCAGCTGATCCGATTGAATCTACTTGATCCTTTTCCTTCGTTGACCCTCGGAAACCGTTGCAGAGTCGTTGCCACTGATTATCTCACGCGGTACGCAGAAACGAAAGCGCTTCCTTCAGGGACACCTGTTGAAGTCGCCAAGTTTTCGATCGTGGCCATCGTGCTTCGGCACGGCGCTCCCGAATTTCTGATTGCAGATTGAGAATCTCGATTCATGGCACAGCTTACCCTATGGTGTCCCTCTGGAAAAGCTAAATAAATATAAATATATGGGCGTTTTTATTTCCAATACTCTTAGTTGGCACGATCATATTAACTACATAGTTGGGAAAGCCAGTCGTTCCTTGGGATTCATCAGACGGAAGTTGTATTTAGCTCCCCCTGAAACTCGTTTACTAGCTTTTCAGTTCTTTGTCAGATCTCAGCTTGAATACGCCAGCATCATATGGTCTCCCCACCAGGGTACCTAATTGCCCAAATAGAAAAAATTCAAAACAAAGCCGCGCGCTTCATATATAGTGACTATTCACCATACACGAGCGTTTCAGCACTGAAACAAAGGTAATTTACCCTAATTAGACGCCAGGCGCAAAGTCTCCCGTCTGGCGTTCATCCACAATATTTATTACTTTGATATTAACCTTAAGGAACGCTTATTGCCTCCCCCTCATAGCATCTTTCCCAGACATGATCATCCTCACAAAATTCGCTTATCAAATTGTCGCACGAACCAATTTCGCAACTCGCCATTACAGCTCGCCATTACAGAATGGAACTCATTGCCCCACCGCGTTGTAAATATAACAGATAAAAATGAATTCAAATATTCATGTGAACTTTTTTTCCACTTTTCCCAGGAATGAGTCATAGGATGGTGACCTTTTTGTTTTTCATGTGCGAAGACAGTTTAATTTCTTTTCCTGTAGCCTGGTTGGCATGATGCTCCCAGTTTGTGTGCGAGTGTTCTCCTTTTGAGTGGGTATATTATATAATTTTTGCTTGTGTACGAGTGTACTTTTTCTTGAGTGTGTATATTTGCATTGTTTCTTGTCTTTAAGCAAATATGTACGAACTTTATTGTTTTAATATTTGTGTCAAAAACGTGTACTCCCCCCTCATACAATACCCGAAAGGGCGCTTTGAGGTATATTAAATAAATAAATAAAATAAATAAAAAATCCTTCGGCTCAGCCACACAAGCGATGTCGCACAACGGCGTACCGCCCGCAGACCAACGGACTGACGGAGAGACTCAACAAGACCATCACCGACATGATCTCCATGTACGTCGACGTGGAGCACAAGACATGGGACGTGGTGTTACCGTACGTCACATTTGCCTAAAACACGGCCGTGCAGGAGACCATCGGGGTGATACCCTTTCAAGTGGTTCATGGTCGCAAAATAACGACAATGCTGGACGCGATGTTACCCCACGAACCGACTGTCGACGGAAGCGACGACGCCCATGTGGTTGCCCAACGGGCAGAAGTCCGTCAGCTAGCCAGACTCCAGATTAAAGCCCAACAACGTGTCGACACTGGCCGCTACAACCTTCGTCGTCCGGACGTCCACTTCCAGCCCGGAGACAGGGTGTGGGTTTGGACACCGATTCGCCGCCGTGGTCTCAGCGAGAAACTCCTGAAAAGGTTTTTCGGACCCTACAAGGTACTTCGTCGGCTTGGAGGTCTGAACTACAAGGTGATGCCAGACGGAACAAGAACATCGTCACGCCGCCCACCACGACTTGAAGTCGTCCACGTCATGCGCCTGAAGCCGTACTACGCTCGATAGGACTGTGGACCTAATGTGTTCTAAATGACTGCATAGTTTGCCGTTATTTTTATTTACTTTTTTATTTGTTTTGTGCTGCATCAGGGCGATGCACTTTTTAAAGGGGGGGGGGGGGGGGTAGTGCCGCGCGCGCAGCTAGCCATGTAGGAAGCGTGGCCGTGGCCTGACGGTTATCGTGAGTGCCTCCCAGGCGAAGTGCCAAGGTTCGATTCCTGGGAGCGACACATCTATTGTTTATCCTTGCAATTAAGCATTCTAGTAAATTGGAGAATCCTGTTGCTTGTTCGAGGTGTGTATGTATTTGTCGCCGAACCTTCTAGGCCGATTAATCCAGAAGCCAACGTGTGTGCATAAGGGGCTCCGCATGGCGATCCTCCGTCAGTATTGCCCGAGCATTCGACTCTGCTGTTACGCCGACTTCAACGCCCGCGACGCTTTGCTGTTATATTCTGTCCCCTTTTCATTTTTGGGCACAAGTTCGCCCCATTAAACGTTTCAGATTCCCCCAGTTATACTCTGTTTCCTCGACTGTTCCTTGGTGACAATATTTCTGAGAAGCCTTTTCTGTACCGGAAGTTTGTATTCCGTTCTGGAGAAGTAGTTTCTTGATTTAGATATGTATTTAAATAAAGGGCACAATGGTATTATAATAAATGCTTCAAGTTCGTTGATGAGGTCTAAATGTTGAACTTGTGTACCATATGCAATATTGTTTACTATATTTTATATAAGTTTACCTACGGTTCGTAATTTGTTATTTGAGCTGGATCCATAAATCAAAATACCATATCTCAGTACAGACTCTCCTAATGCAAAATAAACATTTTCTTTACTTGAGCCCATGCTGATACACTTCAATATATAAAAGATCAGAAAGTTCTTAATATTATTCATGCAATAAACGTGACATTCCCAAGTTAGGGGTTCGTTGATAATTTGTCAAATATATTTTGTGCTAGCCTCATATTTCAATTCAGTATCCTGCACCCCTTTGTTTCTATGAAGGAATAAAGAACGATTCAATAAAACACGCTTGTGGGTACTTCTACGAGAGGCGTTCATAAAGTTCGTATTATCGGCAGACAAAATCTATCAAAACGGAACAAAACAGGCGTCAGCATGAGCGCGCGTCCCTCTAGTTTCCGCACAGTATAAACATCGCATGTTATAGTAGCTCGGAGAGCCGCTAGGGAGTCAAAACAAAAATGACACAGCCCGTCGGTGCCAAGCACATGCAGTGATTCGATTTCTTCATTTGAAAGGAAGCAATGCCAAGGAGATTCATTCCTAGCTGGTGGCGGTGTTCGGGGACAACGCCCCAATTTATGACACTTTGGTGAAATGGCGCAGACGGTTCCAGTGTGGCCAAATAAGAAAAAGCATTTCAAGGACGGCGACCAAGTGATTGCTGAAGTGGAGCAATTCCTGAACACTCAGAACGAGGAGTTCTATAACAACGGCCTCCGGCATATGATGCATCGCTGAAAAAAGTGGGTAATTTTTGGTGGCAAACATGTAGAGAAAGTCTCATCTCCTACTCGAGTTTGATTGCTGAATCTCTATTCCTTCGTGACAATAACACTAACTTTATGAACGCCAATCGTAAAGCACAGACATCTTGTCTTTTTTAAATTTATAAATTTACAATTTTCAATAAACCAATTCGATAATCTTTTAATGCCGCTATAGAATATTGTCAATGCCACTTCTTTTTTTGTCGCGTGAAAGAATTAAAGCTGTATCATCTACATACTGAAATAGCGTTCACTGAAATTTTAGTTTTCCCAAATGGTTTACGAAAGTATTATACAACGAAGGTGCCAATGAAGACGCTTGTGGCATTCCATAATTAATGTGTGCGTAAATGATATATATATTGTTTTTATTTTAAAATAACTTTAAAATAGACATTGTTTTTCTAAAACCATTTTTAAGTACAATTTCTTAGCACTTTTGAATGATCTATTGTGCCAAAAGCTTTCGATAAATCTAAACGAGTGCTAAACAAATGTTATTTGATATAGAGTTTCGTTCGCAATATCAGTGGAATCTTCGAGCAGCAACGTCGTACTTTTTCCTTCTCTAAAACCGTACTGCGATTTATTATTGAAATCAAATATTTTTACAAAGGGAATTTTTTATATTCACGATGTATTTTTACATAATTTGAGCAATTACTGGCATAATAGATAACGGTCTATTTTTTATACATAATTTTGCCCACTTTGAAATAATGGTCTCACTATAGCATTTTTAGTCCATTTGGCTAACTCCTGCAATTAATATGTCGTTTAAAAGTGCTAGTAGAACGTCTTCCGTTTTATCAAAAAAGCGTAGGATGCCTCTTAAACGAATCGTATCTCTTCCTGCCGGTTTTTTGTGGACACGGTGCTTATGATACCGCGTAAATCTGCTTCCGTCATCAAAAAAGATATACAAATTCCAAATTTTGCATCTCATGTGAACTTCCGGGTTGCATCTAGTAGATATTAGAACGCAGGTCCGACACATTGTTCACAAATGTTGTACTAAATGCTCCACATAGTGAGACGAGATCAGCTGAATCTCCAAATTGTGTTGTGATTGTGTCATCAATAATTGGTTTTGTTTCCCTTGCTGAAAGCTCATTTACTAAGTTCCATGTTCCTTTTGTACTTTCTTTAAGGGTTTTAAATTTTGCTACATAATATCTCAGTTTTGTCATTCTGTGCTTGGCTGTTAGTCTGTTTCTTATTGATTGAATGTCTCCTTTTAAAGATTCATTTTCCGGATTTTGTTTACCCCAAGTCCATAATTTATCTTTGATATAACTTTGCTTCAATATTCATGAGTCGACCCATTTTTGTTCCAGATTGTTTTGTTTGGGCATTACTGTTGATGGATTTTTCACATATAATTTTTAAATTCTAGCTGTTACAATATATTCGTTCAAGGACATATGGGAATAGTGTGCCAAAGAATTTCAATCTAAACTCCGAGATTAATTTGACCATCTCATTTTTGATTATGCTTCTTCCTTTAATCTCGTTTTTTTATCTGCAACTGAAATATATAGTAATGCGAGGAAGGCAGTAAAATGATTATCAGAGAGTTTTTTCTTGCATTACACCAGCCACTGTCGACATATATTCAAATCTTGCCAATATGTGATCCATGCAAGTTTTTGTTATCTTGTTTACAAGACGCTCCTCTCTGGTAACACTTGCAATCATATTTTCAATACCGTAGCCTGCTATCATGTCTACATAATCGCTGACACCATATTTTGAAACATTTCGAACGTCCCGTGTTAATGTCTCTGGCTAATAAAAAACATTTGCACGTGTTACTACCACTTATCAAATCCGATAGTTCAGTAATGAATAACCATAGATTTCAATCTGGTGGTCGATAAGTAGTAGCACATACTGTAAATAAAGTAACCGCGTAATTTACTTCCAATGATACCTCTGCTTTTGTAATTGATAAATTAATCTAATTGGTGATATAATTATTATTTATGAACACCACGATACCTCCTCCCTTACGTCGTCTCTACAGAGTTGATATCTATGAAATCCTTTTAAGCTGCACATGTTGCAAGTTTGGACGTGGACATTTATTTATGTAAGAATGATTACAGTCAGTGAAGGTAGTCTATCAGCTAAATAAATATTAAGGTCCTCCCAATGCGTCCTTAAACTTCGAACATTAACATGCAACACGTTTAAGGTGATATCAAATTTTCATCATGAAGAGCGGACTGTACGAACTCGTTCCACTCTTGAAAAGTTTGAAACTTCCCTTTAATTTATCTTACCTTTTTGAAGTCATTCTCATTTTCCATTCGAATGACAGGACTGCTATGTTTAAAAAAAAGTTTTTCGTTGCGCACAAAAATGAATTTGTAATTTTTTTCTCTTGCCACCTTCTTTGTGTTTCAGAATAGATTTTAACGTCCTAGTTAAGCTTTCGTTCACATTTATTCCTTCGCTCCTCAATGAAACTACAGGATTATGTTCCTGTATTCTTCCGTCCTTGGCAGCCAAACGCCGCTCTCCCGCCAAGCTTGTTGTACCTTCAGGGAGGGCAGGGGAGAGCCGTGTGCAATTCAAGAACACATATTGTTGAACTGCACGGTGTGGTTTATAGGTTTTAGGCTTCCTTTCTTTTCAACACCTCTCTCTCTCTCTCTCTCTCGCTATCGCTATAGCCTATGGCATATAAGTCTCAGTATCTTAAAATGAATACCTCTTTGTCATTTACACTCCTGTTCTCGCGTCAAACAGTACAGAGTTTGCACGTGAATTATCAAACACCTGTTTTTGTAACCTAAACATTGCTAAACGTGATTTCTGTTTTATTCTTTTTTTCATATACTTTTTTTTTCGTACTAGGATCATGTGATGGGCTAGTTGGTTTGGCTTGTGGGTAGTTGGTGACGGGCTAGTTGGTGTTGCGTAGTCTCAATTCCACAAAACTAGTCAGCTCAACCGCAACACGTTTATGCAGTTTTTTTTTTTTTTAAATCTCAGCTTTCGGGTTTGGTTTGTTTATTTTGTGTTCCGCGCCTACGTGTCTCCATCATTTCAGTTAACGTTTGTTTCAATTTCAATTTAATAATTGCCCTCAGCTATCAAGAAACGACAAACCCATCTCACCCCTGTAGAAACTACAGGGGGCGCCACTGTGCGAAGGAGGCAACACTGTGCCTAGAGAGCCCGCGGGTCCGGTGCTGGGGTAACGCCGACAAGGTTTGACCAGAGGAAAGTTGGCGACTCCCTCGTCGGGGGGAAGAGGCAGAGGGGTGATGTTTTTAGTTTAATAATAATAATAATACTAATAATAATAATAATGTTTATTTTCCATCAAACAAATGATGGAGGGAGACCGAGGAAAAAAGCTGCATCATGCAGCTTGACGAGTCCCCGGCCCCCCTCTCACACAAACAGCAGTGGCACAAGAAAAAATAAACAAGACGAAATGACATTGAAAAATTAATCAGGCGGCGATATTAACGTTTTTTTTTGGTAACATGATGCATACAGTGAGAGTTCTATGTAACTATATATTTATCTTATACATGATACATAGCATAGATACATTGAAAGGAAACATACACAGAAAATGTCATACATATAAACATTTAGATATATACACAAAAAACACGAAGTAATATACATCTCAAAGCTCTGGAAAGTACTACTAAAAAGCAAAACTGGAAAAAAATTCTCGAATATATTTTCTCGAGAACTTCATTGGATCAATATTTTTGTTTTCCCGATCCCCCGAAGGTCATCCTGGTGATATCCCACACTGCTTGGTGATAGTTAGGGGGAGAAACATTGTTCTTAAAATGGCGGGAGGAATCACGTTTTTGTCTTTTTAGACTTAGGCTAGGTGGCGCAAGCTACCGCCCGTTACAAAGGATATCCATCCATCCGTGGTGCGTTCACCCCAGCCAAGGCGTTGACAAAAGCAGCGGCGACGCCCACCTCCGGGGACAGGAGCGGGGACCTGGCGCAGAAGGTACACGTTGCGGCGGTGTCGACCGTTTACCTATGTTGAACGCTAACCTTCCGTTCGCACCTTACTAATAAATGAATTTCCCTTTTTTTTTGAAAGTCTGGCTCCGTGTTGGTCCTCTGGGTTGGGCACGTAGCTAGGCAAGTTTTCCACACCCCTTACGCCTTCATTCGTTGAGTTAATGGGGAGTTTTAGTAGACCGTGTTTCCCCCTCCGCTAAACCTCCGCTACGAAGAAACCGCCACTGCGCCTGCGCGCCGATGGCCTTGGCTGTACAGTTCCGGGTAGCGGAGGGGCTTAGCGGAGGGAGAAACACGGTCTACTAAAACTCGCTAATATGAGCGTCCAGTGCCAATTCACGCTGCTTTGTTGACTTTTTAATCGTCATTGAAACTTGAGGGTGTCCACTTTAGCCAGTGACAGTGTTTGACGGAACGGCGTTCCTGGAACGCGTTCCTTTTAGGAGGAGAGGAAGGAATGCCGCGGTTCTATTTTGCATCGGTGGAACTGGAACGCGAAAACGTTACATTTTTACCAGAACGAAAAATTAACGGTGCTTCTTTTTTTCGTCCAGTTGGGTACTTTTTATTTTATTTTAAAAGGAAAATCCCGAAAGATAAAAACAACGTTTTTGCGAAGAGCAGGATATCCTTAACTTTTTGGTTACTTATCTTAGCTTTTGTTTTGTGAGGTCCTCGCTTGGTAAGAGTCGGGTGTGGGAGAGCTAGTGGACATTCCTCCTTTTTTCTATGCAAAAGGCAGCGGTACAACAAAAAATTTAGTCAAAGGAAAATACATACGAAGAGGGGCGTTTCAAACTCAGCTACTTCCTTTGATTTCAGGAAGCACCATATATCCAGAAATATAAGGCTGACTGCAGCCAATATAGAACTTCCACAAAGAAACCTACAGTTACAACAAAACAACAGGTTACGAGACATCGAACGCACTCTTGTATCCCCAAACTTCCTCCATTAAAAGATGCATAAAAATTAATCTTTATTCGTCCTCTCCTTGTCTCTCCCCCAACTCCAAACTTGACAACGAATTCAACCTTCACGACGAAGGACATTGTGTTTTTCAAGACTGACCTTCCAACAGTATATTTTGGTCGTTTTAATCGCCCACCAGGCTTATGCATATGGTTAAAATCTGCTATATTTAAAGGTGACTATCTCAAGAAATTGAAACTCAGTTTCCTACTTGTTTTCTTCTCCTGGTGCCGTTCCATTCCGGCATTCGAATTCGTATGTTGCCAGTTGATGGGATAGATTAAAAAAAAAAATAATAAAACTTTGTTCTATCTTGCTCGATATGGTAATCAGCCAAATACGAATGTAACGTACATGTAACGATACGTTCCATTTTCTTAACTGTAATTGCGACGAGTTCTTTTTTCACGTATAGATCTTGCAAAGAGAACGCGTTTGAAAAATCGAAAGGAACCAGAAACAATCTCGTCTTTTTTTTTTTTTTGGAACGTGTACAACGCTGGTTAGCGCCCGATAAGTTCCTGCTTCGACCTACTGAAGCAGATAACTGAACGAAATATACAAATTACTTTGTAGATCCTAGTTGGGCAGCGCATCGTCCTTTCAGGTTCCCTGGCCAACCTCTGTCCTCGAGCCCTGCCCCGTGCCGTCCTCGTCGTACTTCCTATTCGCCCTCACTGGCCCATATCCGGCCCTATTGTGGTCACGATCCCCACACTTTACGCCCCTTGGAAGATGGGACTGCGGGGGGCTTGAAGACGCTTCAGAAAGGAGGTTGACGGACTCGGACACGGGTGCCTTCATGACGGTCAGTGGAGCGTCGACGGGCGAGCGTCAGGCGGACGTCGACGGGGGCTGTTCGGCGACGGTTGCGGGGCCTTGGATGGCGTTGGTAGCGGCATGGCCCCCAGGAGACTGAACGAAGCCCCGGACCTATGGTTCGAGCTGGTCGGCCGGTTTCGTTTGAGCAGCTGAGCTGCGGACTCCGTGTTTTGCAGGTGCAGCTATCATTGCAAGCCTCTCTCGGTGCATGCCTCTGGCCTGGTGTTCCTCCTGGAATACGACGGGGACTCGGTACAGCCGCAGCTGTTCGGAAGGTTCAGGGGGCGGGCCAGAGGGTGTAGCGTATACCCACGGAAGGGTGACAGGATGGCGTTACCGGGCATCCCTGCCTCTTGTCGCAAGTGGTGTTTTCACCATCTTCGAGATAGGAAGTGGATTGACCTTCGTCCCTCCGACGCCGTCTACGTGGCTGCCACGTAGCAGGAGGGCCTGCAGCTAGCTGGGTCCGCCTCCGCGGATGGTGTTGATTCGTTCCGCGGAAGGTTCGCAACGGCGGGGTGCAGATCGACTTGCTGCCGCCGGGCTCTGTAGTGGGCCCTGTCGATACGGACCGGCACGACTACCTTGCCTCCTCTGGGACGGCCTCGTCCAGTTTTGTAGTGCCCCGCGAGTCAACCACCGGGATCCAAGATGGCCACCATGACAGGCCCGGGAAGCCGGGGTGTCCGCGCTCTTCCAGGTGGCCTGCCCCAATGGCGCCGTCCGTTAGCGGCGCCAGGTGGAGTTCCTCCACAAATGTATTTTCAGTCGGGCATTTTTTGCTATAGAACACCAGTAAGGCTTGCAGAATTATTGCACTCTGCGTCACCCGCACTTGCGAAGACTCGAGCTGATTTCGACATTCTCACGAACTTGCTTAACACCGCACGTGGTCCGCGCTCGGGGCCGCGCGCAAGAAGTGGCTGGAGCGGGACGCGTTACATCTCCGCCAATTAGCGGCGAGAAGTTTTGGTGGCGCCCTCCTATGGTTCCCCCTTGTGACGTCATTACCTTGCAAACAACAAGTTCGATGGTGTTTGTAAATATCATGGTGGAAGTTCGAAGTCATTGCGCTCTCAAAGGAACACTGCCAACACCGTCAAAATTAAAGTTCTTTCATTCCTGTTATTTCCGTCGATGATAAATCCTTTTCTGACGTCATAGTCAGCGTTCGGCCAATTGTGGAATGCCGACCACAGCGACGCTTTCGGTGGCGCACGTCGCCAATATTTTGGTTCATTGTCGTCCTGGCTGGAAAGGAAACACTCCTTTAGACCTGACCCACGAACGAGTCCAGACTTCTCGATCCTACTGAGCCAAGAGAGTCAGCCGGTAAGACGCGACACTGGCGTTGTTATCATAGGGCTCTCTGCACTTGGGAGCCGTCGAGTCACCAAAACTGCAAGCGATCGCTGCTCATTAGATGGGTTATGTGTAGGACCAAGTCGCCGGCATTTAATTCCAGGTGACGACCCTTACCTCAATGCGCCGTCTGGTCACTCATTGCGGTATCTACATCTTGGTTTAGTGGGTGAATGATTTCGTAGACGATCGTCTCCTACAAGTATACTTTCAACACTCATCTTTAGTGTTTACCTCCAATGGAGATGGGGAGAAAGAAAGAAAGAGGGACTGCTGTCGCTTGACTAAGTTTTTTCTCCCCGCCCGCAACAAAGAAAACATATTATATAGAGTACTTGAATGTCAAAGAACACTCACACAGGTGTTGCGAACGCAGTAGCTAACATAACAAGAAAACAGTGACGCAGATCCCTCGCCATGGTAGCGGTCTGGAAAACATAACGTAAAAAAAACTGACACAGGGCACACAAAATATCACCTGAACCGAGGACCATCTCAAGTAAAATTAACCTAGGCAAGAACTAGGTGAACCAGGCCTTTTATTATAGATTTTTGTATTATGAATAATTATAATTTGTGCCCTTTCAGATGGTAAATAAACGTTGAAATTACTCTTAATATTATAAAATGTTTTGTTTGCTCTTCGTTTAAAATTGTAAAAAAAAAAATTAACATATGTATTATTGCATTGAAACTATTGGAAATGTCAGGGCACTAATTTTATTTTAAAATGGGTGTGTGTTTACGTGAGTATGTACCTGCCGCGCCCCAAGCACACACCTTATTGGCTTACGTGGACACAGGTTTTAGGATATTTAAGAACAGGAAATAAATTGTACCGATACATGTAAAACTAGGCAAACAACCCGAATATTTTTATGGACGTACTCTTTACTTCTATATCACATCTTTTTATACTGGTCAAAACATTTAGAAGAAAAAAACTCTTCCTTTGGAGACCATAATTTGTTCATGAGCGTGGCGTTTACCAAGTCTAAACAACGGCTTGGTTAGGTAGACACGTTCGGTGTTATTTTAGCAATGAATAAAAAAAAATGCATTTTGCTTTATAGATCCTTGGTATGTAAGAAGTTTATCAATGTAGTGTTCTGTAATTGGTACCATTCAAAGCGTCTTGAATAGTGGTTGCGCACGAGCCTAACGTTCAATGCTAAACATAACACAAATAACCCGCTTCCAAGGAGTATGTACGGAGCTTATTTTTGTTGATGTTGTGTTTCCCTTTACAAGAAAGGAGTAATTGTAGCATGCGTAAAACAGAGAGTTCTACACAGGGGTAATCACTGAACGTGGTAATACATGACCATATTTATAAATGATTCCTATAATGTGCTAAAGGATTCTAGCTATACATTTGCTCTATCGCGTCCCAGCACATATATTGTTAGAATATTACAAAAAGTACCTTCACACTCTGGACAATACCGATTCTGCATCCTCTGAGGGAAAGCACAAAAATGTTTGAACAAGTTGTACGCTTGGATAAAAAAAATTTAAAGACGTTTAAAAATCTCTGTAATGCGAAATTAGAGCGCAGCTTTTGAGGGGGAGGATGGAGGGTACTGAAGGGAGGGTATGCTCCTCCTCCTCCTCCGTAGCCTCTCCTCCCCTTTTAATCTCCTCCTTTCCTCCTCCTCTTCCTCCTCCTCCTCCCCCTCATGCTCCTATTAAATACAACACAGTAAGCTCTATTTTTCCAGAAGTACTGGAGGGGACTTCAGACAAGAAACTGCAGAAGCAGCTTGACTGGGTCTGAGTTCCCCTCCAGTACTCCTGGTTCCCCTCCAGTACATGGCAGCAGCTCGAACAACAAACATAAAAAACTCTATAAGGATGATAATAAAAATAAAGCAAAGTCACATAACACTGAAGAAGCAGAAAACCAAAATTAGTTTTCGATAGTTAAAACAGTAGGTAGGTAGGTCTTTTTCGCCAATTATGGAGATGTTTTTGTTGTTCGTGAAACATTTATTTAACGCGTACAGTATTTTGTAATGCAGTGACTCTAGGAGCCAAGTGTGTACACGGCGTGTGTTCATGTCGCTTTCATGCATCTAAAGTTCAGAAATCAAATCTATAAAAATCTAGGAATGCTTGTGATGAGAAACAAGGAGTGCAGAGTAAACTATAATTGCATGCGCATTCTACAGAATGTAATTGATATCGAGAAGATAATGGTTCTCTATATAGTCTGCATATAAAACACCCGCAATATAAATTAAAACATTTTTTTAGGAATAGTAGATTTTGAAGGTTTGTTTTTCTTAGTTGTAGTTGCCCATAAAATTTAAATTGGACTTAAGTAGTGCGTAGTAACGTTTTTACTTCATATGATTGGTAAAAAAGTATGACAGTGGGCAATAATGCCAACAACTCGGGAAAGATTTGCAATTATACAGTCACCATGGCAATTCCACATCATATACTTGTACGAAAGCACTCGTAAAGATTTTTGTTGGCAAAGTGACTCAATTTGTAATTCACCAAGTTTGATCTAATTTTTAACCAGGACTGGTTTATTAATAGATCTAAATAAAATGAATTTGGATTTTCGTGTGCTTGCTTTAAAACCATTAACTTTAAACCAGAATGAAAATTTACTTAGTATAATGTTTCCTTTACGTATCAGTATATCAGCATCAGTAGCAGAAATAAAGAGGATCGTATCATCAACCTAAATCACAAACTGAGCTTGGTTATTGATGTTAACAATATCGTATATGTATACATTAAATAGAAGAAGCCCAAGTATGCTTTCTTGTGGTACACCAGCAATAACATTGTGAAAGGAAGGGCAATGACCGTCAATTACTACGCATTGTCTCATACATTGTAGATGATATAAGTAGACTCCTCCTTTCCTCCTCTCCCTCGTCTCCATCGTTCTCTTTAGATTACAATTCCAACCTAGCAGGCAGCAAGAGGCCTCAGAGATACCTTCTTACAAATTAACACTCATGGTAGACCGAAGGTACGCAATTCTCTTATCGGATAACGCCCCCGATGGTTCACTGGCACATCTGTCTGCCAACGAAGAAATAAAGCATAATTCAGTAATTTCCCAAGTCATTCTGCCTCGGTGTCTGCTCCCAACAACCGCGTCCAGAAAAAAAGCGAGACATGAGAAATCCCTGCAATGTAGCGGAAGGAGGCCCCCACCCATGGCATTATGCGTGCTCTATCAACCTTTCATTTAAACACCCTCCTGCCTCGCATACATGAGATGTTACACACGACAGGGGTATCCGGTAGACGACACCCGTTGTCCTGTCGGTGTTCGTTTCCTCTTCGTCATCCGTGTTTACTGAGCATGTATTTCATCGTGTTTAACTCTTACTACCTCACCCAATTTACAACTCTACTTACTTTGCTTTATCCTTATTAATCAGTAAAGAATTAAAATCGCACAGATATTTGTTTTCTCCATGCTACTATTCGCCGTCTAGAAAACTTGATTCACAATCCTACATGAAAAGAACAAACTTGTGTCGTCGGTGTATGTTCTAAACTTAGAACGCAATTTTAGATCTACAAGCTACTCAAGGAAAAACGCACGTATAAACTACGGCAACCAGAAACTATCTAACCGAATACCCGAGCTTTTAAATGACCATAATGATCTCATGACTATAACTGAAGGTAGAATATAACTTCAGACTTTAGAAAGATACATGAATCTGCACTTTCTGTCGTGCCAGGATTGACTGCTTTCCGAAAGCTGTTTTTCTTTGTACTTTTTATCTTGTTATTTTTGTTCTTTTTCGAGCGCCCTGATGTGTGCAGTGTCATGTTTATGCCTTTGTCTCATGACATGTTATTTATTATTTCTGACCTTTATGGAGTTCTATCCTGTGTGTTATGTTTATATTGTTGTTGTTTTCAGAGAGTTGTTTGCGTTTCACTTTATCCTTACTGTCCCCTGGTGTGTGCCGCGCTGAGTGATGGGATGGGGTGTTTTGCTTTCCTTGGGCAGACGGGGGTCAACGCTTCGTCAGGCATTCGTATTGCCTTTTTCAGCGGCCGCCTAGACAACTGTTTAATCATGTTGTATTAACGTGAGACTGGTGTAGAGAAGAAACATGAAAACGTAGGCGAGACAAAAAATCGACAGGACGACGTCTCAACTGTTTAATGTACGTTGTCTGAATAAAACATTGAACTAAAAAATACTTCGCATTGTCGTATACAATCACTATATTATTTATGTACACGTTAAAAATGAGGGCTTCAAGGATAATTCCCTGTGGCGTGTCTGATGTTATTTTTTAAGGCGAGAACGCTGTCCGTCTACTTAGACGCATCATTATCGATATTTAAAAACAAACTCTCGGATAGGACGCATCCCGCCTCTCTGCTTTGCTTGATGACAAGCCGGGCAGGTACAAGTGAATCGGAAAACGTCTCGCCTCATTACCGGCCAGGTCGCAGCGCGACACAACCTATGAAAAGTCTTGCAGCCGCTGAGGAGTCGCGGAAGTACCTGATAAACCTCTTCAGTAGTTAAGCATAAATCACAGCCCTGAAAAGAAGCTTAGTACCGTTCTTTTTATTATTCTTGGGATGTTGGGAAGCACCATGCCGTCTTCGCGAAGCAGATATCAATCAAAGTGCTCATTAAGAGGTCCGCCACCGTTCCCGGTTTTAACTTAAATATCCGCACGTTTTCTCAACACAACCTGAGAAGACCCATCTGCTTTCTGGGCCTCCAACAAGATCTTTGTTCCTTACAACTTCACCCCAGGTTACAATATTGTGCTCTCCCTTACAGCGTCCTAAAACTACTGCGATACCCGATCTCGGAGTCTGCAGTCTGTCCTGTCAATGCGCAGCTTGTCTTTTTGGTGCCCTCGGCTGGTGGAGAATGACTATGGACTCAACGAGATCCTGTAGAAAATTCTGAAACAAATTTACATCGGCGTATGAAGATTATGTCGACGTCCGGACGTTCAAACGCGGTCCGGAAACAGATGTAGTTCCGGCATTCCCAAGGCGCGCAAAAGCGTCTCAAACATCGCCGTCATGGGAGCATGAGCTCATCGAGGTCTCGCACTTCCGCCGCCAGAGCTGCAGTCCCAGACAGCGAGATCGTTTGGGGGTGGATGACTCCGCTCATCGGAATACATCTGATGGCGTCCGACACTCTCAGAGACTCGCTCTTTGAAGAAGGGTTCATATTCGCGGAGACGCTCGACCTCATATCGACGGACATCGATGGCTTTGACAATAGTGACCGTTCAGCGAGTTCGGTGCGTAGTTAACCCAAAATGGTCGAGGAATGCGTCGACTGTGACCTCCTAGAGGAGCGCGAAAGCGAGACCTGGCTGATCGGGCTCCGCGTTGTGCGTGTCCGCTTTAGTCAACAACGGATCAGGCCTTACTTCGACCGTCTTGAATCCAATCACACATCTGTACAAAGTGTTCTATTGTTTCAGAGTTGGACAATCAGGAGGTTGGGCCTTGACCTTTCGTCGTTCTGTCCCTGACAATCCTCAAGCTCGATGCCCGAACTCTGCCCCGCGCCGTCTTCGTTTTCCTCTCCACGTTGGGCACCAAATAATTTGAGTGTCCACCTTAGCCAATCTGCGATCAGTCCCCGCCTGACCGCCCATGGGAGATCACAAAACGCAAGGTACGAAGGATTTACCGTATCGCAGTCGGGCAGCGACTCGTCTTTTTCTGTTCCGTAGCAGACAATTGGCCTCGAGAATCATGCCGCAGGGACTCTGCCCCGAACCTTCCTCCCCTTCCTTTCTCTTGCCTCCCACAGCCCACTCCAGCCCTTTCGTGGCCGCGATTTCAATAACCGCTGACCTAATTCAAGTACTCCACAAGAAAAATATAGTTCAAGCACCATCACTCCGGTTTATCCCCCTGACTACTTCGCATCTATTATAATTCCAGTGACTTGAGTTTCGTAATAGCTGTATTTATGTTCATTTTCCTAATTATTATTTTTAATGTATTTTTCTGTTTTGTTTTTGTGTTCACGTCGCGGCACGCCCATGGCGTGCCGCGTTCACACGTACGGGCTGGACCATAGAGCCCGGGCGATTCGTGTACTGCGCTTTCTGTGGTAAATATGGGTCTTGGTCCACCCTCCGACCTGTGCGGACGCCTCATTCCTTGCTCGGTTTGAACGCTTGGTACCTGGATAACGACATTGCTTGGTAACGCGTGCCACGCGAGGTAAGCCCTCTTCTACTTCTTACCATTCCTCCCAAGGTTCAACCTTTTTTTGCTCTGAAGTCTTTCCACAACCCTTTTAGTGTTATTCCGTAAACACTACATGTGTGGCAACGACGTAGTTTTTCTGAGATTAATTTATCCTTTTGTCGTGAGGTGTGGATAACAATCCGTGCCGTAGACGAGTGGCGGAAGCAGCGGAACATATAGCTTTTTGTTTTTGTTTTTATGCCATATTTTTTTTTTGTTAGGTCTCTGGACTTATTTCTGCTTTCTCATAGGTCATAGGTTAATGTGAGTGTTCTCTAGGCATAGCGACACCCCATTGTTATTTTTTTCGAACACCGTCGGGGTTCCTGAATCGTTTTTTTTTTTTATAAATCAGGCAGTCCGTCGGGCACAGAAGTGCCATAATGGGTGTTTGCGCGAAGAATCGGTTCGCGTTTCTTTTTTCGGGCGAATTTATATATATATATATTTTTTTTTTGCATTACTTAAAAATGTTTGCCTTTTCTTGTCAGATAGACTTACTGCATTTTGTTACCACGGGAACGCCACCAAACAACGCACGACAAAATCCACGCCAGAAAGCAGCACGGTTAATACAGCACGCGTCAAAGCAGGCACCGCGTTAAAACAGCACAGTGAAGAACAGCACGAGTCAAAACCGCACGCTTCAAAACAGCACCTGAAAAAAACAGCATGGCTGCAAAACATCAGAGCGACAGAAGAACACGCTCTAGAACAGCACGCGACAAAACAGCACACTAGCGAAGCAGGACGCACGTAAGCGGATGCTGCTTTTTCGCTGTAAGACACATTATTAGCTGCACGCGCCTAGATTAAGTACTTGCTACAAACGTTTTGAGCAGAACATCTGTATTGCCGTTACATATTATCATCTACCGTTATATGACTTTACATTATATCCAGCGCTCTAATATGTTATGGCCTACTTTTAGACCAAAGCGCTGTTTTCAAACAAAGCCCCACAAGGTGGGAGAAATGCGCGTGCGCAGGACACATATTTGCATGGAGTGTCTGCGCATTTGCACTTCAAATAGCAGCACCACCGCAGCGGCGTGACTTCAGGCCCGTGGGGGGGGGGGGGGGGGGGGGGTTATAACATTTCGTGCATATTCAACCGCTGGACAACCAACTGTTTAATGAGAGCCTTTTTCATCTTCGACTCATTTCTTTGTTCTATTTTTTGTCTTCATTTGTTTCTGCATTCTGCATTTCATAAGTGCCTTCTTTCTCTTCGACTAGCTTCTGCTTCCTCCTCGATTTTCTAATTGTTAGAAGTACAGTTGCCTCGCAGGAACGTTTTCTCTCTTTTGGCTAGGAAGACAGGTTATGAACGAACGCACTCGTCTTATTTCTCTTCTATGGCCAAGGTCTCAACACCTGGCAGGCAAATTGATTTCGTGGCATCCTAAGATGGTGACATGCTCGAGGTTGGCCTTGCACTAGCATGCGTGATAATGTGCGGCTAAATTTCTTGATGTCTTCAAGTTTTTTTTTTTTTTTTTTCAGATTATTCGCATGTTCCTGCGTTTTGTCGGTAATGCAGCGACCCGTTTGTCCGATATATCACCACCCGAATGTCAAGAGAATTTTGTAAATGACTTCCTTTTCACACAGGGCGTATTTGACCTTGTGATTGAAGCCGCATTCATTTCTTCTGTAGACTTGTTCCTGGTTCACTTTGCGGCACATCGAATATGCTTTATTTGGCGCCGAGCACACAACTTGTACTTCTTGTCTGCTCGCAATTTCTTTTAATCTATGTGTGATCCCATGGATACAGGGGACCACAACAAAAGGTTTATGTGGCTTCTTTTGTCGTTTTAGAGTCACCATGGTACGTTGGTCCTTCTTGATGTTATTGCGTATTCTATCGCATATGGAGGCATATGCGTGTTGGGGTTAGCCAGCATCCTGAAGTCTGGATACTTGATCAACTTGAAGTTTATCAACTTTTGCTGGGTAAGTCTCTGCTCGGTCTTCATGGCCTGGATGGGCCGAAACAAGATAAGTTCTTGAAACCCAAGCAAAAACTGGATACTCCGGTGCCACGCTTCTACGCTGTAATTTGTCTTAGGAAGCTCCTCTACAACGCGCTCGTAGCAGGTCCACACTTGAACAATAATGATTCCTCTTATAATGATCCCTTTGAGGTATTCTATACTTGTCCATGTGGGGACAAGGACTCTGCCTCAAGATGAGTGTGGTGACGCTATTACCCAATGATGTCAGAGGGCCCTTTTCGAGACTGGAGTCAGGCGACTACATTTCTGAAGGGTAAGCGGACTATATCCAACAAAATCTTGTAACTATCTTTTTACTAGAATCATGCAACCCCACTTTGCGAGTCACCAGATTCTATAATCTATAGAGTCAGACGCCTCCTTCAGTAGGAATTACTGGATAATATTTCTGCTACAATGATTCGAACGCCCATGAGAGTCAAGTGATTCACTCAGAAAGAATCACGGGATTCCAGCTGTCCTAGAGTCACCTGACTCTACCATCTGGACCCCAGGATTTGAATTAAGTCGCCAAGGATCATGTCAGCAACTACAATGACAGCACGTCATCGGTGTTCGAGTACTTCAAGCATACGTGTATTGGCGTACCTTTCGGAAGAAACCGCACCTGCCGGGAGCCACCCTCTTCTCTGTCGCTCTGGAGCTGCCACGAGCGTAGTTTAGACGAGCTTCCTGAGACCAACAGCGTAAAAGCAGTCTTCGCTCGGCTTTCAATATCCTGACCCCTACCGGTTCATCGAGGCTTTGAAGACCGAGCAAAACCTCACCAAACAGAAGATAAACGACGGAGAAAGAGGATGCACCCCATGGGGTTCAAAGCCATTCGTGGGAATCTCGCAAAAGATACAGAACGTCCTATTCCAGTATGACAGAGCCCCTCATTGAATCTTTCTTCTGTTGTCGCTGTTCTTGCTGAATATGTATAAGATGATTCTTATACATATTCAAATGGATATGTATAAGGTGGCTTTTATATGGTTCTTATATGGTTCTTATATGTATAAGAACATATAAGAACCATATAAGGAACTTGTGAGAAGTTTCTTGTGTGTTCTTATATATGTAATATTGTTCTTATATAGTTATTTTATGGTTCTCATATGGTGTTCTAAATCTTTGTATGATTCATATGTGTTTATTGGACACCAGAAATGTCTCATGCAAATGGCTTTTTCACTAGGAATGCGTAAAACAATGGTGTATGTCAAAGCAAATAATTCTTAAGCAACTCCACTAAACTTGTCAAATGTTGTCTTCATCCTTTCATCCGCAAGAAAAGCTATAAGTAGGTAACAAAGATAACAGCGCAGGTAATAACAGGAAGTGCGATAACGGTCGATAAAAAAGTAATTGCAATAAACGTTATCTGCTGAGCACGTGATTAGCAAGTACTTAATTTAGGCGAATACTGCTAATACTGTGTCCTGCAGCGGAAAAAGAGCATGCATTTACATGAGTGCTGCTTGGTTGCTGTGCAGTTTTTTCGCGTGCTGTTTTGACCCCATGCTCTATTGTCCCATGCTGTCTTGACGCATACTGTTTTGACGCTTGATGTTTTTACTGTGTTGTTTTGTCCCGTGCTATTTTGTCGTGTGCTGTTGTTGCGTTTCATGTTATGTCAAATTCTTCAAATGGCGACGACTTCTTTTCCAACCCCACCGCATTTACTTCCACGCCAGCTGCCCCTGCGCAGCCTTGTTCAAGTTGAGAAATATTATTTTTCAATTATTTTTTTTTGTAGGAGTTGACGATTCTTCTGAGAGAACTAAATAGCGCACTACTATAGTCCCTGCTTGGCTGGGAAGGCGAGCGGAAACACCATATGGGAAATTGTTTAAACGTCTGGCAACACTTTGTGCGCTACCATCTTTTATGCATCATAATTCCACTGCTACTTGTCAATTTCGTAGCGTTGTCGGTAACAATCAAGACCTACTGCCCACCGTCATCGATCCTCACCCACACCTGCGAGCTAAAGGTTAGTATTAGCGGCGAGATGTTTTGGTGGCGCCCTCCTATGGTTCCCCCTTGTGACGTCATTACCTTGCAAACAACAAGTTTGATGGTGTTTGTAAATAGCATGGTGGAAGCTTGAAATCATTGCGCTCTCAAAGGAACACTGCAAAAACCGCCAAAATTAAAGTTCTTTCATTCCTCTTATTTCCGTCGATGATAAACCCTTTCCTGACGTTAGACAACGTTCGGCCAATCGTGGAAGGCCGACCACAGCGACGCTTTCGGTCGCCCACGTCGCCAATTGTTTTACGCTCTTCTTGCGCACGTGCGTGCTCGTCGCCACGCCGGTCGCTGGTTTCTCGCCGCAACCAACGTGGTGGACGTTCACTTCAGCGCGAAATCTGGGTTTGAGTGGTGGCAAAGGCGTGGGTGCGGGCGCCTATTTTTCGAAAGCGCTTTCTCCGCGCGAGTGCTCGTGCGTGCGAAAGATTCTTCACAACTACGCTTTCGAGCCCAGGCCCTTGCCAGCGCCGAAGCCAAATGGTGAGACGGGGCATGTTCTTCGGCACCCCAGTAGATAGCGCTGTGCATTTGGAATAAAAGAAACGACTTCAACTTTTTTTTTTTTTTTTTTTTTGAAGGATGCTGTTTAGATTTCGGCTGTCTCCGAGTTCTATTCGGAACTTTCAACGATGGTGGTATCGCGGTGTGAGAATGGCACTCCCTAGCCCCTTGATGATCGGCTTCACAATGGGTGCTTGCCTACACCGTGCTGGTGTTAAAGAATAAAGTAAGGCTACAATACTGCTCGCATGAAGCAAAACTAGAATTACTTACGCGTCGCAGATACCGCCTCGTACTGCTGTTTTAGGACGATCCAGATGACAGCCATTTTGATAGGCGCCGTCGCTCCCCCTATAGGTCGTGAAAGTTGCGAATACACTCGTAGCATCATTTTATTGGCCTTTTTCGACTAAAGCTTATGCTCTCCTTGAGAGAAGACACTTTCTCACTTGCACCCACACTCTGGGAGAAAGTGTCTAGGAGTACCTCGGTGCTCTAAGACACCTCGCCGCCTTTTGTGATTTCGGTGATTATCTCGGCATTGTTTAGCGGAAGTTTATCTGGCCGGTATACGATAATCGGTGGTACAGGATCGGGTTATCCGAGAGTCTGCGTATACTGGCTTGCCAGGCCTCGAGTGCGTTGTGTTTCTGCCGGAACAGTTCCAACAGGCTTCTCGGAAGTGGGATTGGCAGTGCCGATTTCCGTTTAGTTCTTTACGCTCCGAGGCACCTCAGGGCGCTGAAGCCATTCGAAGAGGGCTCGTTCAGAAAACCAAGATGGCCGCTTTTCGAAGAGTCAAGGCCAAGATGGCGAGCTGCGGCATCCAGGCTTTTTCTCGCGCTTACCAAAAAGTACTGGCCCTCACATTCTATTTTCATCTCGCTGCGTCATGAGTCAAGGATTCACACACGTGCATTCGAGCGTCTTGCGCCTCGTAACATTCGCTGAGGGCACGCGCTTTCGGGCGCGAGGATGAGTCATGTTTGTTCCATGGCCGCTCATTTCATCTGCGAGAGCGCTGCCCCGCCTCCAGTCCAACTTTTCTTTTTTTAGGAAACTGGGGCATTTCGCGAACGTCTGTCCCATTTGTCCGTCTCCGGCTTTTGTCAGCCATCGTCGTCAACGAACGGCTTCGGCGCATTTCTTTATTGGCATCATTGTCACCTATAGATTCGAGCGTCCTTGCCCAGGAGACTGCGCTCATTCAGAGCAAGCTTTTCATCGTAACCTTAGATGCAACCATAATCCAGCTCTTGGCAGGAAATGCTGCCTTTTTAGAGGCAACCGCCAGCACCCAGGCGATTTTGCCCAGCATACCGGGTTGCATGTTTTTCGTTCATCAAGCCAAGACAATTTGATGGGTATGCAAAAGTCCACCTGGGTGTCCACGGTTCGACCATGGGGGTCATATAGTGACCCTGCCATCTATCGCGAATCCGGCAGCCGGAGCTATTCTCAATAACTTGGGTCATCGACTTCAAACAACCAAGCTTCATCATCGACATCTAAAGATTTGCGAATATCTCCTTTTTCTAAAAACCTACGTATTCTTTTTTTTTTTTTAAGGACCTGAATTCCTTTAGTGTAGCAGTAAAGTTATAATGAAAATTCGTCGGGACCTCAGTTCCTGAGCACGGAAGATTTCGGTATCCATGCCTCCTCCTCCGCACGCAACCATCCAACTTTTGCCCTTGGACACTCTTCGTCGTTACTGGATACACCCGTCTCCCGTCTTGGCTTCGGAACGAATTCCTATCAAGTTTTAAAAAATACATGAGTATGGTGTTTCTAGAATTATGCTCGCTACTTGGAAAGTGTAATGAATTACTTTTAAATTACTCAGCCTAACATATATTTGATTACCGTTATTAATTGATTTCGTTTACGTTAGCTGCTCACTCTACCCGTTAAAAGTTAATTTACGTTAAATTGCTCATGCACTTCCCTAAACTAAATGTAGAAACGTTTGCTCTTTCTATGCAGTAATCTTGCAATATTCCGATTATTATCTTACAACGACATTTTACTATTGCCTTTTCTGAATAATAAAAGGAATGAAAGCGATATGTTTTATATTATTAGTTTGTGGCAGCATCAAACATTAAGTGGAAGATCTGCCTACAGTCCTGTGCACGTTGCTTTCTTTTGTGCTTTGCTGTTGAGCTCGCTAGACTGCCATCTATTAACAACAGTAGAAAGCCGAGAGCTCATCTTTAGGTAAAGCATTGGTTGCACTGGCACATCCGTACGTCAACGACTTTTTTTAAATTTTATATCCTCATACCCATGGCGTTCCCGGAACCCGTGGCAATCAGTTCGTCAATTGACGTTTTATAGATAGATTATTTCGTCTACACGGCGACGTTTTAGTTTCGATGGGGGAAAAAATAAATGGTGCCAAAAAGAGAAGACAATTGGAAGAGGTGCACAAATACAGCGCTGTGCTTCTGTACTCCTTTCAATTGTCTTCGGTCTTTTTCGCCGTTTTTTTTCACTTTGACATGACTAATTCATTAGCCTAACTCCACTCCGCGTTATGTTTTATTAATAGCTCGCTTCATCAAGATGTGCGTACGCTCGTTTCTCTGGCACACCTTGCGATGTTCTGTAGAAAGCACCTTTTCGTGCTCACTGCCTTGGCCGCCGGCATCCCGATGATAGCCTACAGGCACCAAGGATGAGAACGGCAGGGCGTGTTTTTGAACGCCCGGCCTCCAGCACGAGCTTCATGATATTCCCCGTGGTTTGAATGCGCGCGCGCTTGAGGTGCTCTTGACGATGTAGCGTTGCAGAAGGCACGAAGCTTGTGCTAAAGCCGGACAACTGAATGTCCTTGTTGTCCCTCTCACCGCCGCTCTTGCCTTACGCTTAAGCTGAGACTGCAGCCACCAGAGCTCGAGGTCAGTGCAAGTATTTGTCAATGCTTTGTAGCCTTCTTACGTAGAACGAGCACTCGTGCTAGAAGTGGATGTCTCAAAGCCAGAAGCGCAAGCTAGCTCGCGCTTGTAGCTTTGGCTGCAGTCTCAGCTTGACGGTGAACGGAGTATATAGCTTGCTAAACCCTTGACCGTTTCAACCATGCTTGTCGTAAGCTCGAGCCTGAAGGTATAATACATTTTCCAAGGTGCAAACCGAAGCGAAATGACAGTGACGGCGCACAACACCCATTCACAAGCACAGTCAATGAATTAAGAAAATAAACTGATAGTCGTCATTAAGGGCTTAGATACCTTACATTTCCACAGGAAGAGAGTACACAACACTTGTTAAAAGTTATAATGATTCAGGCAAATAAAAAATATTTACCCAAACTGTACAAGAAGACAAAAGTAGATATTTACGAATCTCTCTAATGCAAAACTAGAGCGCAGCTCTTGCGGAGGAGGAGGGCAGGGTACGGATGGGCGGGTATGCCCCTCCTTCTCCTCCGTACCCTCCCCTTCTCTCCTCCTCCCCCTGCCGCTGATTTTATTCATAGGTAACCTGACGCGAAGTCGTGATGTCTTTATTCTTGCAAAAATTAGCGGGGAAGCTGAACTGGTGTTGAGGTCGCGTGACGTCCATTTCTCTGCTAAATTTAGCGGGAAATTTTCCTTGGAAACTTTAGCGGAGAAACGCCCCATAATGCGAAGTACGCGGTTACGCCGACAGCAACGCCGCTCAACCCGGAAACGGGTGCCTAAGAGCTGCGCTCTAAAAATTATGCCGAAATCGCCGCGGACTCTAGGATGATCCTGGACAAAACACAATAACATTTAGCGCACCAGTTCCGACTCAGCAAAGGATGGGAATTCCAACTTAGCAACGAACCGCATCTCGTTGTCTTCGGAGAGCCTGTTTGTTCTGCCGGGCGCCGGTGGTCACAAATGCAGTCACTAACGCTTTCCTCGATCTCCCCCTAAGGTCCGCCCACTGTTGCCTTCGAAGAGCGAATCGTTCCTCCCGGTGGTCGGCGGGTTTGCGTAAACGGAGTCGTCGCTGCGCCTCGGTTTTACGTCGTCGCGTACGATGTGCATTCTGGGGAAGCAAAAACGATCTGTCTACGCCCTGGTGCCATCGTAAAAGGAGTTCGCGTCAACAGCGGCCCGTCATTGAAAGCGTGCAAGAACACGCTTTTTCTCTTACAGCGCGGCGTTTTGACTGTCAGATTGTTGTTGCTTAACGTGTGACGCGTAGTTAGGGCGTAGACTTTCGTTTTGTAGCGCAGCTCTTAGGCGCCCGTTTACGGCTTGAGCGGCGTCGCCGTCGCTGTCGGCGTGATCGCGCGTTGCATTATGGGACGTTTTCCATTATGACGTCACACCTGACATCACGTGTGACGTTACGAGGATCGCGCGTGACGTCATGAGGCTTATGGGGGGAGGAGGAGGAGGGAGCAGGGGAGAGGAGTAGGGGGAAGGAGGGGAGGAGGAGCGAAGAGGACAATAGGAGGGAGAAGGAGGGAATAGGGGAGAAGGGGGAAGGGAGGAGATAGAAGGAGGCGGAGAGAATAGGGGAGGAGGAGGGAGGAGGAGGAATAGGTGGGGAGATGCCAGCTACCCGTTGTGCAAGCAAGAATTATCACCTTTCATAAATCACAGGGAGGCACGTATGAAAACGTGGTGTACTCGTTACCCAAGAGGCCATCTACATGGGTACGGGTGTGTGCAGTACCCATCAATCTCTGTGGCACGTCAGACGAAGTTGGTACATTTTGTGCCACCAAGGTCGACAACGGCTTGCTCGTGGTAGCTCTGTATCTCCCGCCTACAGCACTCACCAAATATTTTGTGCAAGACAAAGAAGAGCTTCATACCAGTCATGCAGGAAAACATCCCATTGTCCCCGAGGGACGTACACTCGCAGTGCTGTTGTGTCATCTCGGGGCGCACGCTCAAGACAAATGCTGAGGAAATCAAAAACGCCGAGCAGTCTTGAACAGAGCCGATAGCAAGTAGGATAACATCGAAAGTATCACGTGCTTCGCCAAAGTGTTGACTTCAACGCTGTCTCGTTCTCCCGCCTTGCTCCTGTTGTCCAGTTTCGTGGCACCGGCAGAACTTAGACAGTGTGGAGGTTCCAGATGTGAGAACTATATTTTCTTTCTCCGGACAAGCGGTGAGCGAGAATACCACAAATATATATATATATATATATATATATAAATATAGATATATATATATATACTGAAATCTAAAAATATCCAGAGATGAGGAGGAGGAGGCGTAGAGGAGGAGGGGAAGAGCACGGGAGGAGGAGAGGGTCCGGATGAAGGGGAGGGGCAGACCCTCCTCTTCGTACCCTCCCCTCCTCCTTCTCAAGAGCTGCGCTCTAATTCGGCGTTACACGGAGTTGTAAACGTCTTCAATTTTTTAATCGCAAACAGCGTTAAACGTTTGCTGTTCATAATAAAGATTCGCTTTAGCCGAGTAACACACATAAAAAAAACTGCGGTGTCAAAATGCATAATCGGTTAAATCATTATGACTAAACAAAAAAAAAATCTCATACGCTAAGTTTTTTTTTGTCCCCTTTTGGAGAAGCCGCCCTGAGGAGCGCGGTGTTTGGGGCGGAACAGATTTTTCGCTCTGCGTTCTCTAAATCTACATCTTACATTGGAGTATGACGACAAGGAAGCTTTTTGAACAGCTTAAATTTAAAAACGCAAAGGACAAGGATAGAACAAAGATACGAACAGGCGAAGCGCTCGCCCTTTTCGTATCTTTGTTCTGTTCGTGTCCTTTGCCCTTTTGTAATTAAGATGTTTACCCAATCAGCAGTAACAAAAGTGAATTTTAGTTTTACTTATTGAACCTTCGGGCATTTTGTGCGCCACCTAACGATATCTGCAGTCGCATTATGTTATTACGCGAGCGCAGTTTCAATCTAAGCAGACGATATGATCACGATGACCAACCCCCGTCGCACGGGCTTCTGTGTAATTTGGAGATACTCGAAGGCGCTTGCGAGACGCCACCACGCATCATGTCGTCTCGCCCGCCGCGCCTCGTGTGGAACCGAAGGAAATAATAAGAATAATATTATTAGCGATAATAATAATAATAATAATTTATGCAGCAATTGAAAAGTACACAAAATAGAAACGGGTCCGTCCATGCCAAAGGAGGCTTGACGGCCGATACCCGGCAACTCCAGACAAATAAAAAAAGCACTCTCTGTAAAAATAGTGAATACATAGTAGAACAAAATCGCATTATACTTGACAAAGAACGAGCCAGTTTCTCTAGAAAGACAAACAACGTAGAAACTTCGTCAAAATATAACAAGAGGCAATTCAGTGGGCTCAGCTCGATAAATGTATGGGGAGCTTTCTCAATTTGCTTTTAGTACTAGCTTAAAAAAAGTAATCGCGATGTTTATTAAATATAAAAGGTTCATGGTACACACAATTTCGCGTTCACTGTATGGTGGAATCAGATGGGATAAAATGAGGCGCGGGGAAAAATGCGACAGTTTGTGTTTAGTCCCTTTAATGTCCTAAACAAGCAATCGGAACACGTTTCGAACTTCATACTGAGATGCAAGGACCTGTACACTTTGATTGCGTGAAAAACGAAAACTCTCAACAAAAAAAAAAAAAGGTTGGAATAAAAATATGCGGATTTGAGGTTCACGTGTCTACTCCCTTCCAAAAATAGGAAAATTCAGCGCGAGGTTTCGCTTTGATACGTGCACCCCGGTTGGCACCAACTATTCTGCCAATGTAAGCCTTAATTTACATCCTACGATACATTAGCTCCATGCGAACCAAACTTTAGCGATATTTTTATGCTTTTTGTTGACCATAGGAAAATGGAAAACGCGCGGCTCAAAACGCGACAATCTGGTATTTTATGACGCGCATGTCAATAAAGCACGAGTGTCCTGGTTGATCCTTCAGTAATATTATCTTTCTCTCGGAGTCTAGGATGGCCCGAACGTATAAAATAAAGACAAAAAGGGGCTTCATAGCGCCAAAGTGACACGAACAAAACACTTGAAAGTGTCAAGCAACAGTGTCACTCCCTTCGCACTGCTGCCACACGCTTTGGCTTACCAAAGATGCGCTTCAAAGGCAAGCCATACGACTCGAAAAACGTAAAATACAGCAACACATAAAAGCAACACAAAAAAAAGTCTGGCCTACAGAAGGCAAGTTGTCTACGACGTTTCAAATTCCAAGAACATTTCTTCTGAACCTAGTGTAGGACAGAAAAAGAACAATCAGGTCGGAGAGCAACACTGTTGTAATGTAATCTCCATACAATGCAAAACTGATGTTAGCGAAAGCAACCAAAATCCGGCGTTCCTCCCCCTCAACCGCCCTGCCCTCTTTCGAAGAAAACAAAGTAATAGGCTGTAGTTGAGCTTGTTGGTGCATAATACTATAAAAGGCCAGCTGAACTTAGCAAAATAGAATATAGAAAAAAAGAGGCATCCATGCCGCTGGACTAACAACTGTGGTTTAATACTTCTATATCTATATTATATATAATTATATATATAATAAAGTCAAGGTTCAGAAAGAGGAGGAAGTATTAAACCACAGTTGGTAGTCCAGCGGCATGCCTTTCTCTTTCTCTCTCTATATTCTATTTTCCTAAGTTCAGCTGGCCTTTTATAGTAAAAAAAAAAGCCGTGAAACCGTAGAGAAAGATCATTAGTCAAGCCCCGAATAAGAGCGCAGTGCCCGAGCGTTGTGCAGACACTGCGATGCACAGTACAAGAGACATGGAGAGTCTGGCATGGAACGAATTTTGGAACCGAGCAGCCCCGCATTCAGCATGAAAGAAGTGACTGGGATGCATAGAGTGGGCTCGTACAGAGTGCGTTTGAGCTCGCACAGTGCGTTTCAAATGTTTTTATTGTACATACTCAACGAATATCCTTTTTTTTAAGTGTGTCTCCTTGCACAATCGCGCTTTCCCTGTTTGTTGTCCCACGTTGTCACGCTTCGCCCGGCAAGGTGGGTCAGAATGATGCATTGTGTGGGTTTCTGATATTGGAGCTTTCTTTAATGTTGCGCTCGCGCCAGTTAAGTATTATTTATTGAGCAGATAATGAAGACATCTTAGAATGTCCCCATGTTGCGTTTTTTAATTATTAAGGCAAAATAAAAGCTACAGTTGAAATTAATGTTGTTTATCTTATTTTGTCCCACAATTGCCCTAAAGCAGTGGGGGGCTACAAAGCGATCTCAGCTGCGCAGATCTTTAGGAGTCAGAAGGGGACGCTTAAAGTAGCTAAACCAAAAGTGGCGAAGGGCGATACATTGAACAAGAAGAAAATGGAGATCGGCATCTCCAAATCCTGAAAGACATATGTTTCCGCAAAAAAACAACTGAAAGTGATTTCCAAAACTTTTTAACAAACCTTTCATGATACGGCCAATATGTTTCTGCCATAACTCAGCACATGCACCCAACTGTATGTTTGGCGAATGTTTTAACATATCTAAACACATTATAAGCAAGAGCATGAGCAAGCGACTTTCTCACAACAAGGGGCGTAAAAACGCGTTTATTTAAAAGTAGACAATAATAAGATTAATAATAATAATAATATATAATAATAATAATAATAATAATAATAATAATAATAATAATAATAATAAATAATAATATAATAATAATATAATAATATTAATATTTATTGCAGGTATTTAGGTACATCAATGCACAATACCGGGACCATCATAGCCATAAAGGGTTGTAAGACTAGTCCATAAAATGTTAAATTCAATACACACCTAGATCAAAATAAGAAAAGGCCGAGGGCCGGAACGCATGACAAAATAGAATCTGTATAGGCTGAGCACCACGGCACAATGCACAGAGCTCACGGAAAGTGAAAGGAGCAACATAAAATGGTATTGGCACATAAATAAAACACTACACGCCTGAACAAAAAGCCCCCAGTTGACGCTTCAAAGCTCCTCGAGATGCGACTTCAATTAGCGCAGAGGGAAGGTTTTTATAAATGTGAGGTACGTAATATAGGCGAATGCATTTCCCAAGATGTGTGTTGATGCGCATCGGTGTAAACGGTGTTGGATCTCGAAGGGTCCGACATACATTGTTGGGGGTTTTAAAAGTGTTATCCTAATAGTGTCTTATTATTACAGTTTGCCAAAATAGTGCTCGAAATGTTGGTAGAAAGAGGTCATTAGACAGGTTATCAAATAGTTAGAGACTCGAGCCATATGCCACGCTTCGAAAAAGGCCTCTAAGTAAAGAATTCGCCTTAGAGTCCAATCGGTCCGTACACTCTCCGAGCACAGTTATCCCATACCGAAGTAGGCTATACACGAGCCCGTGCACCAAAAGTTTTCTCGTTGACATCGGAAGAAATATGCGCAGATTGTAGAGGGTGCAGGAAGCGGCTCGTAACTTTTAAAAGATGTAGCAAAGGTGAGAGTTCCATGATAGATCACAATCAAAATGGATTCCTAAATATTTTGTGGTGTTGACATAGTCGATTGGCACGCAGTTGCAAGATACACAGTTTGACCTGTGCAAAAAAGTGGCTTGTCCAAGGGAATCGATTTCAGCGGACTACGAAAGCAAATCAGTTGCGTTTTTTTTTTTTGCATTGATCCGACTGACATTCTCCGAAAACCAATCCATCACCCGTATTACATCTAATTGGAGCAAATCAACGGCATCGCGGTAACGTATGTGACTGGACAACAAAACTGTATCATCGGCGTTTTGAAATACTTTAGAGAACTTTACCGCCTGCGGAAGGTCGTTGACATACATGTTAAACAAAAGAGGGGACAATATGGAGCCCTGAGGAACACCAGCCTTAAGAGGGTGCGGTACCTCTATTTATTCGTCCGTTTCAGACACCAGATGGCGCGCGCCTCGTTACGTGGTTGAACGCCCGACTTCTAGATGGCGCCAGTATCGAAGTGTGAAAAGGCCCGCGTTATCCGCTGCGTGAAATAGATCCCCGAAATGTGTCGTGTTATGCTGTTCTCCAGCGGAGGAAGTTTCTCCCTCACCCGCGCGCGTTTGGTATGTCTCTGGTAAGTCAGCACTGTTTGCATTGCCTCGGACGTCAGTGATAATACGCGCGGTGGCCAAGTCCGGCCTCTGCGCTGTGTGATGCAGTGGGTGGCGCTCGTTTCTGTTCGGAGGTAAGAATAAAAATGTCGGTCCCCTTTCTTACGCCCCTCGTTTCTGTAGCTTGGGTTTTTATCTCAAGTGACGTGCAGTACCGCCTTTTCGAAATCGTATACTTTGCGGTGAGCGATTGAGAGTCATGTTAGCATTTATTTGGGCAGCACTACACGTTGTATGAAGACCTCGGGCGGCGACGTAAATATGTGTTGGTCCCCCAATTGTGTTCAAGGTGTGCAGTCACAATTGGAATTAGTATTGAACGCGCAAAACCGTCGGTTGCTAATGGCGTGCGTTAGATTCACTTATTCAGTCTAACCATATTTGCCAATGTCTTATCTGTTTCGACAAATGACATTGCCGAGTCTATTGATAACCTTAGGTAGACTGCACCTACGGAGTGTGCGGGCTTTACATAAATTTGCTTCGCTTATGTGAATGAATAACTGTTTTTTTTTTGTACTCAGTGCTATACAAAAGTCGCTGAGATGTTATGGTAGCGTTGTGTGGCGGCGTTTTGCACGCTGACTCGCTATTGCATTTGCTGTGCACAGTATTTGTTCAGATAGAATGTGTCAAATCGTATTTCCGATCAATATGAGGGATTTACTTTGCTGCCGTGTTAATTATATTTTCCTGGTTTAAACTGGTTCGTCCCTGATCTGAGCCTAAGTTACATTCGAGAGTGCAGACGGACTTGGCGTCGTAACAGCCGTAATTCGCAGAAAGAAATTAGTACAATGAAAGAAAAGCAAAAGCATACGAGCTGGCTCGGTGTAATAGAAGTAATGAGTGTACGAAAGCTGCCATCATAAGTTTTTTTTTTTTTTTTTTGAACGTTTCACATTGCTGTGAAACGCTCAAGGTACCAGCGAAGATAACGAGCTGGCGTGAAAGCTCATCGGGCAGAAAACGAGCGCCACTTTCGCCATGTGCTTTCATTTCGATATGGCGAAAAATGTACGCGAATTATAGTAGCAGGTAAGGGAGCAAATTTTAGATGTTGGGTCTGGAACACCGCCAGACTCAGCCGTGTTGGGGCCATCTCTCGCGAGTCAACACGTCAAAGGTATTGCGCGTCGAACTATACGTGCGAGTTATCCATTTGAGCGAAACCTTGATTTCGCAAAGTTATTGTGCGTTAGAAATATGCATCGTGTTAATCAGCTATAACTATACCCTATCTCAATAGCTGCGCGCAGTACTTGGAAGCCAAGACCGAGAAATAAATGAAAGTTGAGTTTTCTAGGACAATCGCGACGTGGAGACCCATAAAAGAGAGTCCCGAAAAGAAGAGAGCTCCCCTTCCCCTTTTCTTCAAGTGTTGGGTTGCGCTCTCAATCCCGCACCTTTGGTAACACTGCACGCACCCAAAATCGCCTTCTTCCCGGAAAAACACCGTGGCCTTCACAATCGAGTGGTGCTACGGGAAAGCGATGACCTTGGAAGGGTATGCGATTGTAGCACGTTTGTCCCGCGGCAGTTCCCCTATCTCAAATGCCACGGTTCGTTTCTCCCAAGTTCCAAAGGCTCACAATTTGAGCTTTGGGATACTGTCCTTTCCCGCGTTCTCCTCTTTTATTTTCTTTTTGCTTTCAGTTCGGGAAAAAGGGCTACAGGCTATTTTCATTTATTTTTGTGTGTGCGTGTGGGTCCATAAAACAGTTGCTTCTTCCAACATAAAAAATAAACGCACAAGAAGAATGATTATGAGGCATTTAGTCGACCAGTGTGACTCCGTTTTGTAAATGCTCGATTGGAGTTTTTGAACCACTTTATTTTCCTCACAGAGCTCAGGCGTAGTATCATTCTTGCAAATAAGTCGCTTTCGTAGGCATACACTAGTGCTTCGCCGAAAGGCACATTTTGCTGAGGTTTTCCAATGAGCGCTCTAACATATCGTTTTCTCAAACAGTCGCAGTCGTCATATGAATTCCCCATTAGAGGAGCGAACTGTCGTGTTAGTCGTTGATGACAACGTCCATTGGGACGCCATCGTTAGGAAAAATATATTTATTTATATAGTTTACAATCTGGGTTACGCATACTGTATACGCACAACAAAAGGGGGCCCCCTCGCAGCTGTCCCTACCTACAGAACTCACCTCTCACCCCAGAAATACTTGCATGACAGACAGGTCAGGCGCCTCTTCCCTCCCCCCTTTCACCTTCCATATGTTTTGTGGCACCTCAATTTCGTTTTTATTTATATCTTTGAGTATACGTGTCCTTGGAATGGTTTTGTATCCTAGCAAACGTCAAACATTAAGACGCTACTAAGTAAAAAACCGGATCCAATCTCGTGGGCACCTAAGTAACATTACGTGTCCCAATCCGATGTTCTTTCAAGTGTTTCGCCTGCGGGAACTGCGAGTAAACGCAACGAAATGAGACGTCGTTTCCCCATAACTTGGCAAACAGAGAAAGCTAAAGCTCCCGTGAGCCCATGAGTGTTGGAGTGCGGCACTTGACAACGTACGATGGTGGGTACCGCCCTAAAAATAGCTGTCACGTGCTTTGCTCCGCGACTGTGATTCCCAAGCAGCAGATCTGACCATTGAAGTTTGCCAATTACGGTGAAACAGAGTATAGACAAAACGGACAGGAAACGAGCTGCCAGCATAAGCTATTCAAAATTCCAACAAAAATTATTAGCTTCTCCCCAACCTGCACGACATTTATCGTCCATATTTAGAGCGGCGAAGCTCAAAGTCACGCGTACTCAATAAGAATTTTTTCTCGCGTGTTTGAGATTTTTACAATGTTCTGCAAGCAAAAAAGAGTAAAATAAAAACAACCAGCGTTTTCTCGAAATTATGACGTCACCCTGAGGGGGTACCGATAATCTGCGAGCCACCGAAACAAAGGATACGCTAACACCCGTCAGGAGCGCGAACGGTAAATCATGACGCAAACATATTTTCGCAAGCAGCAAATATTTATTTGACTGAGCAAGTAGAATATACTAACAACCTGTGATTATTAGGAAGCACAAGATACCATTTCTCGGTTCTTCAAGACCATTTTCCTAGTCCTGATTCTGACCGGTCGGGCTACGGGCCGCGGCGGCTGTACGCCCCTGCCCTCGCCCACGGAGCCACGTCGTGTCGCCTGCTACTGCACCGCTAACAGGACAGCGATAGCTCTGCGTATGAATACAAAAAACAAAAATGTGCGCACCATGCTACACGGCGAAACTACTTGAAATCTCGTCCTTGCGGACAGAGACCGCCGTCTAGCGTGAGAAAAAAAAAATGCAAAATACACAACATATAGTTTTGCTTTCTTTTCCGAAACAAAGAAACTTGCTTTCGAAAATATCGCTGTAGTTCCAAAACGGATTAACCTACAGTAATTATTTTTATACCAATCGATTCCGTATTAAATTTTAGAGGCACTGGCGCAAACACAAATGTTATTTTTTTTTTTTTAAATTAGCAGAATATGTAAAACGTCGTTTAACCCAAAAGTGCCAAAACAGCCGTTTTCAGTCGATTTGACGATTTAAAAAAAGATATATATGTACTAAATACTGAGAAATATGATCTGCGCCAATGTACTAATTAAGTATTAACCTCCTTATTGGAAAGTTTCAAGGAAATACAAAAAGCGGTTCTTATGCAGGAATTTTTAGGAAATGTCAAAAATCTACATGTATTCTCTGTGGCGTTTGGAGGTATTATGCCCTCATTTTCGCACTAGGAATTTTACTTATGGAGACGAGCTGCGTACGATCTAACAAAACGTTCTCGAGCAATGCATAAAAAGGGCCTCTGAAGCCAAGACTGTATAGTTTACTTAAAATAATTTTATGAGACACAGAGTCGAAAGCCTTAGACACGTCCAAAAAAAGCGCACATGTGAAAAGGTTGTGTTTGAACGCAATAATAATATAATAATAATAATAATAATAATAATAATAACAATAATAATAATAATAATAATAATAATAATAATAATAATAATAATAATAATAATAATAATTTATTTGCAACATCCACATTACAGTGAAAAATCGGGTCAGTCAAAGCCTAAATGGCTTGAGGGACTGAAACCCTTCAAACTCACAATCAGCATGTTAACAAAAACGCAAAAAAAAATAAAAAAATAAAAAAAAACAGAAAAGAAAGAAGAGAAAAACACACACACACACCCCTAACCCATGTATCTAACACTCTGGTCTTCTACACACCTATGAATACCTACACTGAATCTACCATAAAAGAGCGGAGCCATCTTTTAACCTTAGTTTTAGAGTCGAAGGAGACAACACATTCAGGAAGATCATTGAAAATATCCGGAACATAGTAATCACGGGTTCTCATCCCATACCTCGTGAAGCAACGAGGCCGTTTAAAACGGGTTGTTTTCCTTAACGTGCGAGACGGATCGTGCAAAATCTTAAACTGATTCGTCCAAAAATAACGAAGTATCACTGTTTGTCGGAGTAGAGAAGAACAATTTGGCATCTCAAGGTCACTGAAAATGTTCGTGCTGTCTGTGAAAATTGAATTGTACGCCACACTTTTGAAAACACTTTTCAACAGGGTGTTCACTTTAGCATGCCACTGTCCACTACTGTGCGCAAACACCGTAATCCTATACCTAAGTACACTGTATGGCTGGGCATAAACCAAAATTTTTCGAACATGAAAAGGAACAAAGATTCTAATATTATAAAGCATACAGGCAACTTTCCGTAACACTCTACATATATATGCCAACTGATTATTCCAAGACATGTCGTGGTCAAAAAAAATTCCCATGTACTTAGTGGTCTCCACCCACTTAACAGGAACACAAGTACAAGGGTCGCACAATATACCATGAAGGAAAATCGGCTTGTCTACGAAACCGTGTTTCAGCGGATTTCGAAAACACATCAATTTTGTTTTAGCCACATTCACTTTTAAAAGATTCACAGAGTACCAATCCATTGCTTTATTAGCATTGACTTGTAAAATATCTAGGGCGCTCGCAAAATCGATATGCCGAGATATCAGCAGAGTGTCGTCAGCATACTGGTAGCAGGTACAACTCTCGATGGCAGAGGGAAGATCGCTGACGTAGATATTAAATAACAACGGTGACAACACAGAGCCTTGGGAAACGCCTACTTTCAGATAGCGCACAGCGCTCAACTCATGCCCCACCCGCACCCGCTGCGAGCGACCGGAAAGCAGATTTGACAACATATCAAAAAAAGGGCCCCTAAAACCCGCCTTGAAAAGCTTACGCAGCAGGACGGAGTGGTTCACGGTGTCGAAGGCCTTTGACACATCCAAGAAAAGAGCGCAGCAAAACATAATATCATCAAAAGCGGAGTTTAAATAATCGGCAACGTCATCTAACAACAATTGCGTGCCTCTACCTGGCACAAAACCATATTGCGTCTCCGGTACAATTGGGTACTTGTCTAAAAAACTGGTCATCACAGAAACAAGATGCTTTTCTAATTAATGTCCTACAACAGGCAGAATAGATATGGGGCGGTAATTACCAATTACAGTTGGTTTGCCACCCTTTAGCACTGGCCTAACAATAGCCGTTTTTAACACTTCCGGAACCGCACGCTGCTGAATGAAGCCGTTGATCATATAAAGAAGTACACATTTTAAAGATTCAAAATTCCTTTGAAGGAAACCTACACTAATATCGTCAACGCCAGGTGATCTAGACCCCTTAATACTAAACACGGCCGACCGTAAACCTTCTTCGTCTATGCCACAAAGGAAGGCAGAGGCGCTGACTGTCTCTTTCTAGGTTACATCCTGAATGCAGTCAACCGGAGATTGCTCTGAAGAAGTAGCGAAGAAATTGCTAAAATTGTGAACTGTCTCTATGTTGTTGTCCCCGAAAATCTTGAGCAAGACATCATCGAGGTGGCTTCGGAGCTCATTGACAAGTGACCAAGTCTTTGCAATATTGAAACGGTTTTCGGAAAATTGCGCATGAAAATGAATTCGCTTAGCAGAGCGTACCATGGCGTTTACTCTGTTTCTAGCCGCACGGAATTCAGCACGCTGGACGACATTTCTCGGCGCTCGCTTACAACGCGTCCATAACCTTTCCTTATTTGTGATTGCGATCAAGATGTCTGTGCTTAACCAAACCCGGTCTGTTCTTCGTTTTTTAACTGTTACTGTTCTCTGAGCTCTAACTTTAAAAGAGTTATGCACATACACGAATTTAAAGTAAACATTCGAAGTTCGAAGGCGAGGCTGATTCGAGAAGAGAGCTCCAATCATAGGACGAAACCAGACTGTCCAAAATCTTGTTATCAGTGATTTGAACTGTCTGTCGATCGGCAACCGAACTTGCCTTAACATCCTGCCAGACGAGTTGGCACCCGACAAAGTAATGGTCAGCCAGTTTTTCGGAAATTACCGCCGATGTCACCATTGTGTCTAGAGTTCTGAGCATTATATGGTCAATACAGGAAGACACCAGCCTACCGGCTGGTGTCTTCCTATATATAATATATATAGGATGATATATATATAGGATTCTTATATAATAATAATAATAATAGTTGTTTATTGCTACCAGCAAAGAAAAGTTTAGTATTGCGGATGCATCAAAGCCAACAGGAGGCTTGTGCGACGCATTCCTCTAATAAAAAAACGATATGTAGCTGTGTAGCTACGGAAAATACAATAATATAAAACAGACAAAAAAGAGAAATATAAACACAATTCTATGAAGTTAGTCACTCTAGATATAACGTGAAGATTTTACGCGACAAGATATTATGCACATACTAAAACAGAAATCAAGAGCAATGTCAAAGCGAAATGAAATACCACAAAGCTGGAAAATATGCGAGAAAAATTCACGGAAGGTGTCTTCTGTTAAAATGTCCTACAAACAGCAGAATATTCATTAATGTTCCAGAAAGGCAGGCGCTTAAAAGTGGCACACATTACTAAGCAAAATGCGTCTACAATATAAATAAACAGGATAGAGACCGAAACCAATAGTTCCTATTAAAACAAAATACCTCTTAGCATCTTTTTAACTTTGCCCAAGGATGTTTGGTTTAGAAGTTCAGGGGGTAAGTGAGAAAAAATATATGGCATCTAGAACGCACGCGTACTTTCGCCATAACGAGTGCGGGAAAGAGGTATGTGAAAAGGGTGCGTATGTCGAAGATCACGTGATATAATAATAATAATAATAATAATAATAATAATAATAATAATAATAATAAATTTTATTGCACAAATATAAATACAATACATACAAATGTGGGTTCGTCAAAAGCCAATAGCGGCTTGTGGGACTGGACCCGGCAGCGGCGTAGAAAATACCAAAACTATTCACATGAAAACAAATAAAAAAAACATCAATTATTTGAAATACAAAAATACAAAAAAGGAAAAAAAAATCTGAAAGTATAAGAATACAAGCTAAGAAAACCGAACACCAAGAAGGATCTCTTACAAAGAAACAAGGTCACTGTAACACTGAAAGAACAACTATAACACTACAATACTGAATAATACAAATAAAGAAAACCGTACATCATCTAGAATGTTCTTGCGCTACAAAGACAAGGTCAATCAAAACAGCAAAAACACGACAAAAAGAAAAATAGTATTTGACAGTCACTTGAACGAGGTAATGTAGGGGCAAAAACAAATGTAAGAAAATTTAGCATATTGTTTTAAGCTGTCTCTTTAATTGACGTTTTGAGTTCAACTCTAAAAAGGAATCAGGTAGGCCATTAAAAAGGTCAGGCACATAAAATGAGCTTAATCGTTTTCCGTACTTGGTATAAACACGAGGAATGATGAAGCGTTCACCGTCCCTTAGAATACGGTCGGACACACGGGGGGTCTTAAAAGTGCTAATCCAATAGTGCTTCATAATGACACTTCTTTTGAAAAGAGCTAATAATAATAATAATAATAATAATAATAATAATATTTTTTCAACAGAAGCGAATATGCTAGATGCAGAGACGGGTCTGTCCAAGCTAGTCGACTTAAGGTCTACCTGCAGTTCACCTATGTCCTTTTCATTGGAAGCTACTATGCACAGGATAATGGCATTTGCATCGGCTCAAGTGTTGCTCCGGTGCCATGCGATATTTTTTACCGAAGTTGGATTGGCTCAAAGTAACGCCAGTTTCTAAACAGGTGTGCAAGGTGCACAGATATGTTGACTATTATCTGGTGTTTTTGAAAGCTGTCGGACAATTGTCGGAGCAAAAGTTTGCAGATAATGTAATGACTGTTTTCAGGTGCTGCTTTGCAGGCCTAAAGCTCACCTACGAATTCCAAGAGGGTCAGCACTTGCAGTTTTTTTATTATTTTAAGGCTCCAATTCACCGGGCAACATGTGTGTTGGCGGTACAGCCCGCGATCTAAGAAAAAAAATACTGCCATATTACTCCGCCCAATTCAAACTTGTAAAACAAAATATTGCCACGTCATACCTCGAGGATGCACTGTAGAGGTCTTGCCCCCATGCCATGCATTACAGCTGTGAATCCTAGGTCAAGCGAATTTTATGAGCAGGGTTTCCTCTTTCCGTTTTGCTTGGTGTCTCTCGACACTCTTGAAAAGAGTCAAGACTGGTTCTCAGGACCCAAACGTAAAGCCTAAGCAAAAGCCCCAGGGGATCGCATATCTGCATAGGTTTCACATAATTAAAAAAATAAGTGGCTAACCGGTTAAATGTGCCAATGATGTTCTCGGCACCTCGCAAGTTGGCACAACTTTGCGCGCGCGTGAACCAGGCCAATCAGGCGAACAGTAACAAGCGGTCATGCATGAGTAAAGATGCCAACAAGTTCGTAGATTGTTTAGTAGGTGTCATCTACAAAATCCAGTTGTCACGCGGCCGGGTTTATATAGGGCAAACGGGACGCTGTGTCAATGAGATTATGCGTGAACATGCCCTTTCCTTACGGTCAATAACCCTAGGTCACATGTACGTACACGGCAGAGACTGTCTGTGTCTTCCTATCTTTCGAAAATACCCTAATCATTGGCAGGGGGCGTACAAAAGTGCAAAAAAGGTGCTGAAGGCGCATTGAATAGGAAAAAAGCTGACTCGGGGCACTGCGTCAGCCAGCCTTCAATTTACCTACAGAAAAAAGATAGATTTTAGAGATGTCTGGTGAGCGACACGCCCTTGGTTGTTACGGCGCTGGTTAGCTTTGTCGTGTTTTTTTAGCTGTTTTTAATACATTTTAATTTGATTCTCAGCCCTCGTCCTGTGCTCTACTGTCGTTGCCCTCATCTTTTTTGCGCTCTGCTCCTTAATTTCTTAAAAGGAAGAGGGGCATACCCTCTTCTTCGTGCCCTTTTATCCTCCTTTTCAAGAGCTGCGGTCTAAATCGGCATTACAGGGGATTGTAAACGTCTAATTTTTTTAATATAATAAACAAATTACCTGTAGCGTGGTAAGGATATATCAATTTTGCCCTGAAGTGGTCACAACACAGTCCTTTAACGATTGTCTTTACGAGACTAAATATTCCAAGCACATAAAAAGATAACTAAAGCCGATTAGGCACATGTGTTACTCTAGGCTTGGAGTAGTGCCACTGAATAAGCTACGCTTCAGAGTAACAACAATTGGCCATATTGTGGCTTAAAATCATGGTTTCCAGTCATTTGAAGCTTTATCTGAAATCACAGGAACCTCTTTTCGCCATTCAGAAGTGTTTAAACAGTTCGGGATAGAGAAAAGCAATATTACATGAACTTTCTAAGACCGAATCTAATGCTGAGGAAGTCGCACTTTTTAATCATGACGATCGGCAGTTGCGTCTGCTCTGCAACAAACCAAAATGTCGGTGCTCACAACAGTGTCAGGAGCAGAGGGCCGATACTCTAAGCTCAAGTCATTTAGTGGCTCTAGCGTGGCAAATGGATGATGCCACGGAAAGGCTTAAACAAAAACATTAAGACCTCGTTCTCACGACCATGGTGGAGGATAGGCAAACCAACAAGCTCTAACGCAGCCCCATATGTTAAACATGTTTAAAGATAGAAACAAACTTTATTTGCACTCGATCGATTTCCAAGGAGTGAGTGATAAACACGGTCGAGTATTTTAAGTCCCTGGTTAAGCAAGATGCAACACGCAACATGTGCAATGGTGAGTTAACCAGCTTACCTACGTGATAAGAGGAACGCGAGCTAGAATCCATCATGTCTCTCAGATCGTTCATTACAGCCACTTCAGACGAAGTCTTCTCTTGCATATTATAAGCGAAAAAGATGCTATGAGGTTTCCGAGAGGGTTTTAATGACTTGAGGTTGGACGGGTTAAAATGAAGGTCGTTGACAGAACACCAGCGAAAGAACTGGTGTCTTTTTTTGTTTTAGCTTGGTGCAATCAGGAGCAAATAAAAAGTTAGGGCACTAACAAGCTGGTGAAGGTTTAACATTTTGGACAAAACCCCGAAGCTGGAGGGAAAGAAGGGACAACACAAACACAAAGTCTCAAATTGAGACTTTGTGTTGTGTTGTCCCTTCTTTCCCCCAGTCTCGGGGTTTTGTCCAAAATAGGAGCAAATTGAGTAACGGTTGATAGTTGAGCGTGTTGGTACATACTTGTATGTTTGACAGCTTGAACCAGGGGAAGATATATAGAGAAATTGAGACAGGAGAGAAAAGACAGCTGACTACCAACGATTATTTAGTGGGAACTTCTTTTTCCTTGCGTGCTTCAGACACCAACAAAAATTACTACATATTAAAACCTATTATACTAATATAATAATGCATGTGTGTGTTAACAAAATTTTCATATTACCCAACCCTAAACTAATCTTTTAAATTTACCCGCCACAAGCTCATGCTGCCATTTCCTGGACCGTGACGCACCGTAGATATTGTCTCTCCTTTTTGTGAATATTGATGGATGGGGTGCTGACGCACCCACTCGCGTGTTCTTCGATAGCAAGCGCCTCGAGCATCTCGCGCGCATGAGGATTGTTATTAGTGGCTATGATGGTGATGTCCTTGAACGCGGCACTGCAGTGGCAAGTCCTGCAATGAGCAGCAAGATGCCCTGCCGACGTTCCTGTAAGGGATGTTGCGTGCTCGCGGGCTCTGTCGTTGATGCAGCGGCCCGTCTGGCCGATGTAGCACTTCCCGCATGAAAGGGGAATGTTGTAAACCACTCCTGTCATGCATGGTACATATTGTGTTCTGTGGGCAATGTCGCACGTTTTTTCTTTGCCTGTTCTGTTGTTAACTCGTCTGCACATGGAGTACGCTTTATTAGGCGCGGAGCATACTACTTGGATCTCATTCCTCGCGGCGATCTTTTTCAATTTGTGTGTTATCCCGTGAACGTATGGTAGCACAACGATCTTCCGTCGGGTTCCCTCGTTTTCTTTTTTGCTCGACTTTGCAATCTTCAAGTTTCTGCAGATGGTCTCACAAACGGTTACCAAGATACTTGGTGGGTATCCCGAATTCTGTAATCGTGACATCTGTTTTTCAAAGCTCTGCCCTATCTGGTGTTTACATGATTTGTTTAAGGCAGACACTAACGCCGTGCTGGCGATACCTCGCTTAATAGTTCTTGAGTGGCCAGAGGTAAACGGCAGAAACCCTTTTGCTGACCGGGGTTCATACCTCCAGCAAACGTGCCCTTGTTGGAAAATTAGCGCGAGGTCTAGGAATTTGATATTTTTGTCCACAGGTGATTCATGTGTGAACACCAATTCGGGGCAACTTTCTTGAAACACTTGCAGAGTAGTATCCTTGCATTCTTCACTCTGGTCATCACCTTCTGTGGCACAAAGTACTAAAAAATCATCCACATATCGGAAGATGGCTGTGACCCTTGTATCTGTCAGATTACTTGCGATGATCCAAAAAGACAGGCCCTTCAAGTCATCGGAGATATCAGTATCTCAAATAAGGCGAGAAACATACTAGAACAAGGGCCGAAGTTTGCTCTACCACCACGGCTACAGCCCATTGACAAGGTTGCCTTGGTCAGAAACATCGCATCCAAGTCTCAAGATGAGAGCGCTTCAAGGATAATCAGTGAAGGGATTGACTGCATCGCAAGCCAAAGAAGCTCAGCAAAAGTAAATAGAAGCTTTGGTACCACAATACATGAGCTCATCAGCAAAGAACTTAAGCTTTGTGTTTCTGATAAGGAAGGCGGGTTTGTGGTCTTAGATTCAGACGCATACGAAGAAAAAGCTGCTGCTGCAATGGATAAGAACTTCATTCAGGAGGAAGAAAAAAGAAGCAAGAAGTCTAAACCAGCAGCCCTGAAGCTACTTGATAAAAACGAGCTTAACAGCCTCCGCACAAAAATAAAGAAAACGAAGAAGGGACACCTGCAAGTGTTTTTCTCAGCAAAAACACATAAGGAAGGCATACCGTTTCGGGCCATTGTGTTGGAACGAGGAACATGGCAAGTCCATTTATCAACGTTCCTGGCGAAACAGTTGTCCTTGATAGAATCCGACGATCCGTACAGAATTAAGAATTCGGAACATTTAATTGAATATCTTAGGATGAGTGATAAACACGGTCGAGTATTTTAAGTCCCTGTTTAAGCAAGATGCAACACGCAACATGTGCAATGGTGAGTTAACCAGCTTACCTACGTGATAAGAGGAACGCGAGCTAGAATCCATCATGTCTCTCAGATCTTTCATTGCAGCCACTTCAGACGAAGTCTTCTCTTGCATATTATAAGCGAAAAAGATGCTATGAGGTTTCCGAGAGGGTGCAATGACTTGAGGTTGGACGGGTTAAAATGAAGGTTGTTGACAGAACACCAGCGAAAGAACTGGTGTCTTTTTTTTTAACTTGGTGCAATCAGGAGCAAATAAAAAGTTAGGGCACTAAGAAGCTGGTGAAGGTTTAACATTTTGGACAAAACCCCGAGACTGGAGGGAAAGAAGGGACAACACAAACACAAAGTCTCACATTGAGACTTTGTGTTGTGTTGTCCCTTCTTTCCCCCAGTCTCGGGGTTTTGTCCAAAATAGGAGCAAATATTTCCCTCGACATTTTGATATTATCAACATACCGCAAGAATTAGGAATTTAAAATAGCACGAGATACGTATTTTTGTTTAAGTTACTGTCAACCCCTAGTGGAGTCATTACAGGAGAGAGAATACAAAAATACATGAAAAATAAAACTTCAGGATTTCAATTATAAAACAAATCACTCGCGTGACAACACATTCATTGGAAAAGAAAGTTCTGCAAATCGTAAAAAATCAATTGTAGCAGTTAACAAAAAAATATAAAAAAACGTGCGCGCATGCGAAATCCCAGCACACAGATTTCCAACTGTCATTAAAGTGTAGTCTCAAAAATTACCAATTGTTAAAGTGCTCCATTCTGCTCATGAACTCTACAAGAAAATCCGAATTTACAATGTCCTGTCGCAGAAAGTTCCTCTCTTCTATTGTTCTACAAAAAACCAAACACTGAAATACGTTAGTTCTGCTTTGAAATGGTTTATCCTTTTGCCATGGCTATTTCTTAGTGAATCTGTTATGCGATGCTTTAAATGCTAGGTACAGTCAATGTTTCAAAAATCGTGAGACAGCATAGAAATATATTTGAATCGAGCACTATTACGCCGATCAGAAAGCAACGGAATAATTGTTAGAGCTACAGCAGATCCCTGAGGGGCGTAAGAATTCTCACTGTAGAACGTAGAGTTCATATTTTTGACAAGGACGTACGCCTCTATAGTTAACAAACAGCTTTTCAACCAATCAAGTACTGAGCCAAATACCCCGTAGGCCGAACGTTCGGATAGTCGAATCGTGTGATTGAGTACGTAAAATGCCCTGTTCGAGTCAAAGTGCACAACACCTAACTGACTACTTTTACATACACCACAAGATGCGGTAGACAAAAATAGCAAGAGTTGTAGTCGTTGATCTTCCAATCACAATGCCATAAGAATTGAGATTTTTCAGGTTTCGAAATTCCAAAGACGTAAATTGATGGATTATCAATTCATAGAGCATGGAGATTGGAGAGAGAAGATAAGTCGATTTATTATTCAAAACATCACATTTTTTGCCCAACTAATGTCTGAATTCCATGGAGCCAATATGCGACGAATGCGACGAATAACCTACGAACATTTCCCGGCGGCGTTCGCTCTTGCCGTGGCGTAAAAAAAAAAGCAGGCTGTTCGTCGCTTATTTAGCGGAACTAGAGACTGTTCACTCGGCGAACGCCGCAACCGGAAGTGGCCGACGCGCTGCGAGGACAAGGGCCAATCAGGACATAGTACGCGGTTTGACTTCCGCCTGGCACCGAAGTTCGAAGGTTTTTTTTTTTTTTCATTCATTCAATGCTTTATTTTCAAACTTGTTTTCAAAATGTCGCGAGCACTTCGTGGATTTGTCAGCGTGGGCTCTGGAGTACCCCCGCTTGGTGCCGAGGTCGATAAACGATTTAAAGGCAGCGCGCTCTGCTAGCCTCCCTCCGCCAGTCGATGCCACCTTGGAGTCCGGAAGCGTGTAGACCAAAGAGACCGCAGACTCCCTGATCGGTTATCGTAGTAGTTTAAGGAGGCTGCACAAAAGAGCAGCGCATCCTGGCTTGAGGTGAAGTGGTAAACACGGCAAAGCTTGTTCAGGCCAAGAAAGTAGATTGGTATTTCAGCGCGCGTTATGAAAACTTGGATAAATTACAGCTAATGCCGGGAACGCTGGCGCACAAGTTGATGGGCACTTGGATTCGCACCTGTTGCGCGAAGGCGACTTGTTGCTTTCCTTCATCCCAAATATGAATGAAGATAAGATTAGTAGTCTCTCTTCAGGTTCACGATTCGCTACGGAAAAGGTTTGTCGGATACTTCCACGACTTCGCTCCGGCTGGTCATAGCGGTAGCAGCAACAATCTTCATACGTTATGTCACTCCGCCACCTGGCCAGAGATAAGGCGCGTTGTAATCTGGCAAACACGCAGATGCCCGGCTTGCCAGAAAGCAAAGCCGAAAGGCGGGAAGCACCCGCGTTTGATGCGCGTGTTAATGAGTCTTTTCCCGTGGGAGGAGGTTGTCCGAAATATTAATCATTGACCCCGCCGGAAGATGTTGATTTCGCAAGGATCAAGCGGGCGGCGCTTGGCGGTAACAGTAATCGTCACATGGAATTTATTTTCGAGGATGTGGGTCTCACGGTGAACCCACTCACTCAGCAGAGCGGGTTAGGGTTTCGCTGTCTTGTCGGCCCCGAGAGGGGAAGGGCTCTACGAAATAACGACGGCAGCGTCGCGTCTTACATACTGAGTCGCTCGGCTGAACAAAAACGGCAGTCTGAACTCGTTCACGTCGCCGATTTGAAGGGGTGTTTCCTCGCGACCAGGAAATGTGCGCCGTCTTGTTCCATCGACCACTTGCGGACGGCCCCGAGCACGGTACCGGCCGCGGTGGCCAGCCGGTTCGTGAGAATGTTATCACCAGATCCGGGCTTCGCAGGAGCGGGTGGTGCAGAGTGCAATGTTTCTGCACGCCTACAACAGTGTTTTGTTACAGAAAATACCCGTCTTGAAAAACCGCTGGGGGTGAGCACGACGTGGCGCCGCTGATAGACGGTCCCACAGGAAGAGCCCTCCTTGGTAGCCAGTGCATGGACATCACGGTCTCCCCGGTCAGCCAAGGCGGTCATCCTTGATTCCGGTTGTCCCACTCGCAGGGCAACCAACCCTGGAGGTGGCCACACCGGAGGAAGCATGTAGTGGGGGCGTTAGGTATCGAAATAGTTCCCCATCGAGCCCGGCATGTGCAGGTTCATCTGACCCTGACGTAGCCAACCTTCCGCGGAACAGGTCACTTCCGTCCGCGGCGGGGTGACCAGCTCGGAACAGGCCCCCTGCCACGCGGTGGCCACGTGGATGGCGTCTTAGGGACTGTGGGCCGTCCGCTTCGTCTCTTCACGATGGTGGAAACGATCGAAGAGTACACATCTGCGCGAGTTGGAAATGTATCGGATCAAGAAAAATAGCTCAAAAATGGCGGACCAATAAGAAATACAAACAGACAAGGCGCTGACTTACAACTGAATTTTATTAGGAAAAATATGAATGTCGCGAAACACCTCAAAAATCCACTACACGCACGTCAACACATACTAAGCTCCCATTGGCCGATATACTATATTTATTTCTGAAACAAAGTCACGGAGGGCGCACTGACACAGGTTTCCTCACTGCATCGTGATAAGTAAAATGTCTCCGTTATCTGTAACGTCAAATTTTCATCTTGCGTCACATCCTTATAATTGTTTCTTCAAACTTAAGGGCGCACCCACACCTGTCACAATCAATTGCCAAATGACCGGCACAGAATGATCTTAAAGAGAATGCATGCTCCCTCAGTTGATCATTCACGCATCTACGTGACTGTCAAACGTACAGTTTACCGCACGATAGCGCTTCCTGTGTTCGTGCCGTTATTCCCTTGTCTCAGTTTTTTCTTAGTCCTCTTGGCAGCAAACTTTAAAATGAAATACGACAGCGGTATTTTATACGCAATGCCGACTTCGCAAGGTACAAACTGTTTTTTAATGTTTATTTTTACACTGCCCTGCGTGTGCTGCTCCCTTATCAATTTTATCACACATCTTCAGTTCCTTGGGACCACAGAAAAGGACCGGGACTTGGTGTCTCTCAGCTACATTCTTAATCCTCTGTTTGACCTAATGTACAGTGCGCTGCAATATGAAAGACTCACTGGGAGCGTGTGGCTGGTGGGGGCGCTACGAGCGCTCTGGGAAATTCCATTCTGCTTCGAGGGCAGGACGCTCACTCATGGCTCAGCCCAAACTGATAAGCACGTAGCGCTTTAGCTGAGCACCGAGTGAGCGTCCTACCCTCGAAGCATAATGGAATCGCCCGGAGCGCTCGCAGCGCCCCCGCCAGCCACCACCTCGGCCACGCACTCCCAGTGGGTCTTTCATATTGCAGCGCACTGTACATAGGGCAGCCCTACAGGTTTCACTCACGGCTTTCACTTCTCTGGGGCGACAGTATTCCCCCGAAGCCTTTTCAGCTGTCATTTAGCAACTCCTGCAAAGATTACTGGTGGATAGCCCCCCTTCAAAAGCCTGTTCACCTGTATGTGTTAAGCGTTTTGAAAAAGAGTCATAAGTTTGCTTGTGAAGCGGTGATGAATCCCCAGGAACTTCTGACACTTGTTAGGAATGTGTGGACCGTGTCAGGGAAGAGGATGAACAGAGATGCCTTGTGGAGGGCGTGTACTCCCTTCCTAGGAGGGGCACTACAATGAGATATTTTAGGCGTGTGGGCTCTTATGAAAGCGAGGAGTCGCGAGCGTCACAAATATATATTTACATATTTACAAAAAGAAAATAAACGGAAGGTTGTTCGTTTGTAGGTATGGCCGAAAACCGGCTGACCCTCGTACTCTCTTCTCGCGCATCCCTGCGTCCTTCTCTTCTTCCTTGTGACTGTAGTTCCTACAGATACTCCCTCCCTAGAGAGGAAGCGGGTTGACGAGCGTTGAGCTTTACGCTGTTTCTTGAAAACGAACTTTCTTTGGAACTGGGGGCGCAGTGAGGAGATCCACGGATGAAGGTTGCGGACATTCCTGAAATGCAGGCTTCAGTCGGTTGATAGACACTGTGTCTGTGCGACCATTGATAAACAGAGTCATGTGCTTGGCGTCTCTGCGTAGAACTTCGTAGGGTTCGTTGTATGGAGGTTGAAGTGATCGCTTTACTGCGTCGTTCCGAATGAAGACGTGGGAAGACTTTGATAATGCTGGACTCATGAATATTGAAGATGGTTGTGTGGCTCTTGTGGGGCAGGGTCGTAGCTGTGCCATGTGCTGTCGTAGGCGGTTTGCAAAATCCTGTATTTCTGGGATTACAGGCTTTGTTGCAGGTGCAATTAATTCACCAGGCAGACGTAAGGTCGTGCCGTAAACGAGCTCAGCGGTAGTGCAGTTCAGGTCATTTTTGAATGCAGAGCGAATGCCGAGGAGTACTAATGGCAAAACTTCAGTCCAACATGATGAGTGCGTGGATTGTGCCATGAGAGCTGCTTTAAGTTGGCGGTGTAGTCTTTCAACCATACCATTGGCTTGCGGATGGTACGCCGTGGTGTGAATGTGGTTGACCCCCAACAGCTGTGAAAGATGGCGGAAAAGAGATGATTCAAATTGTCGGCCACGGTCAGTTGTGATGGTGGATGGTATACCAAAACGACTAACCCATGTGGTAATGAATGCGTGGGCGACATTTTCAGCTGTTATGTGTGTGATGGGAATTGCTTCAGGCCATATTGTAAAACGGTCTACACATGTGAGCATATACCGAAAGCCTTGCGATGATGGTAAAGGTCCCACAATGTCCAGATGAACATGGCTGAAGCGAGCGTCAGGTTGGGGAAAAACATCGTGAGGCGAGATGATGTGTCGATGAACTTTTACCTTTTGACACTGAAGGTAGGATTGTGACCACCGCCTCACATCTGCGTTGATTCGTGGCCACACAAAGCGTGCGGTGACCAAACGCTGGGTAGCACGTATACCAGGGTGGGATAGTGTGTGCAGTGCATCAAACACTGTGCGCCGGAATTGAGGTGGAATGTACGGTCGACGTGTGCCTGTAGATGTGTCGCAAACAATTGTTGTAGTGCTGCCGGGAACGTTGACGTCTTGTAGTCTAAGGGACGTTTGTGATGAGCGGAGCTCACTTAACTCCTTGTCCGTTTGTTGAGCTTGAGCTATAATCGCGAAATCGATTATTGGTCGGGGTGAAGAGATGTGATTTATGTTTAGTCGTGATAATGCATCGGCGACGGGGTTGTCCTTTCCTGAAACGAACATTATGTCGGTAGTAAATTCGGAAACGAAGGACATATGACGGATCTCCCGTGGCGTATGGTTAGAGCTGTTGGATTGAAATGCGTATGTAAGAGGCTTGTGGTCGGTCCATATGCAAAATTGTCTACCTTCTAAAAAATGGCGGAAGTACTTCACGGCAAGGTACACCCCAAGCAGTTCTCTTCCGAAAGTACTGTATCTTGTTTCGGCTGGTGAAAACTGTTTTGAGAAGAATGACACTGGGTGCCACTGACCGTCTTTGAGCTGTTGTAGAACTGCGCCTGCTGCGGTGTCGGATGCGTCAACCATAATGGAAGTTGGGGCGTCGCATCGGGGGTGAGTCAAAAGGGTTGCTTTGGAAAGAGCCTGTTTGATGGCGGTAAATGCCTCAGTAGCTGATTCTGTCCACGTAAGTTGCTCGTTCTTGCGCTTTGAACCTGCAAGAAGCTGGTTGATCGGCTGGAGTATGGCTGCGCAAGCAGGAATAAAGCGACGATAGAAATTCACAAGCCCCAGGAATTCTCTGAGCTTGGTTGTAGTGGGAGGCTGCGGAAAGTTCTTGATCGCTTCAATCCGTTGTGGCAATGGGCATATACCGAGGTGATTGACCTGGTGCCCCAAAAACGAGAGTTCTGAGACGCAAAACTCGCATTTCGCCGGGTTGATGACAACTCCGTACTCGCTGAGGCGAGCGAAGAGTTGGTGGAGATGACGAAAATGTTGTTTACGGTCCGTGCTGAAAACGAGGATATCGTCTAAATACGCAAAACAGAAGGGTAGTCCGCGAAGTATTTGGTCCATGAACCTTTGAAACGTTTGCGATGCGTTTCTTAGACCAAAAGGCATTCTGGTGTATTCATACATGCCGAAAGGTGTTACAATTGCTGTTTTTGGTATGTCACAAGGTTCTACCGGAATTTGATGGTAGGCTTTTACGAGATCGATTTTCGTGAAAATTTTCGATCCATGCAACGCACCTCCGAAATCTTGAAGATGGGGAATGGGATACCGGTCTGGGACTGTCGCGTTGTTGAGAGCCCGGTAGTCCCCGCAGGGTCGCCAATCTCCAGATTTCTTTGGCACCATGTGTAGTGCCGATGACCAAGCACTTGTTGAGGGACGTACAATGCCTAGTTCGATCATGTGCTCGAACTCCTGTCGGGCGAATTTGAGGCGATCAGGAGCAAGGCGTCGAGGTCTTGCAAAAACTGGAGGACCAGTTGTTTCTATATGGTGCGTGACGGTGTGTTTAGCTGGCTCTGTCGCGTCGTATGACCGCAGCAGCTGAGGAAATTTGTCTAGAAGGGACTTCCAGGGAGCCTCAAGTACGAGTGTTGATATGGTGAGGTTGAGGGACTCGGTCGTGGACGCGATTCCGTGAACGTAGAGATGCGTTCCCGCGTCCAGGAGTACGTTCCTCCTCAGATCAACAAGGAGGCCAAAATTGCGTAAAAAATCTGCTCCGAGGATGGATTGCTGTACATCAGCCACATAAAACACCCAACGAAACGTCCTCCTCAGACCTAGGTCGAGAGTGAGCGACCGTTGTCCATAGGTCTTGATGGCGGAGCCGTTGACAGCTCGCAAGGGGGGTGTTTCTGCGGGGCACCGTCGGTCCTGTTTTGTTGGTGGAATCACGCTGACTTCCGCGCCAGTATCAACGAGGTACTGATGCTTAGTGGTGCGGTCAGTCACGAAGAATAGACGGCTTGTTCTGTGGCCCGCAACGCCGGCCGCCGTCAGCGCCGGGCTTGCCTGTTTTCCTGGAACGTACAGGGTGACTCACATCTTCTAGCACGGTTGCCAAAGGTGCGGTGGTACCAGCATGTACCGCTGTTGTTTGCAGACCTAGATCGACGACGTCGTGGTGGGCTGTCGGAGACCTGACGCGTTGTCGGACGACGAGTGTCCAGCCGCAGCTGCTTGAGGTCTTCTGAGAGGCGTGCGACAGTCGATGTCAGAACTTTGTTAGACTCCTGCAGCTGGGGAAGAGTCTCATCCAACAGAGATGTTTGGTCTGAGGGGTTTGGATGAGTTAGTTGGCAAACGTTGGGCGTGTTAACGTCCATTATTTGGTCGGCCATTCGAGCTAGAGTTTCGACGGAGACTGTTGCTGAGGTGGAGAGAATCATGCGGACTTGAGTGGGCAGTCTCTGGAGAAATAATTCTCGGAGTATGCTTGTGTCCAAGGTATTTGCCTTGTCACCCAGAAGTTGCTCCATTCGACGAAGTAGCTCCGACGGTTTCCTGTCTCCGAGTTCCTCTGATGTCAGAAGCTGTTGAAGTCGCCGTTGTTCGGACTCCGTCGTACGCCGTATAAGCTCGGCCTTGAGCGTGTCGTACGGCATATCTTGAGGGGGTGCACGTAGGATATCCCGGACAACCGCCGCCACTGTTTGGGGCAGTGACGACGACGTGGTCAAATTTGGACTGTTGGGATGTTATCTTATTCTTCCGAAACGAAGACTCGATGTTCAAGAACCAAAGTTCCGAGTCCGACGACCAGAATTCCGGCAGTGTGAAATTTATTGAAGCAACTGCGGCAGCTGCTGAGCTGTCTTCTGAGTGACTCATGATAGACTGAGTGAATGTGCGTGGGGTGATGAGGCGGTTCCAAGGATTTGAAGGCCAAAGAGGTACTTGCCTTGACGGATGAGGACGGTGTTTTTGAGTCCGAGATTCCGGGTCACCAATTTGTGGACTCTTATGAAAGCGAGGAGTCGCGAGCGTCACAAATATATATTTACATATTTACAAAAAGGAAATAAACGGAAGATTGCTCGTTTGTAGGTATGGCCGAAAACCGGCTGACCCTCGTACTCTCTTCTCGCGCATCCCTGCGTCCTTCTCTTCTTCCTTGTGACTGTAGTTCCTACAGGCGCATTGATGCCAACCAGGTAGAAACCTTTTACCTAGCAGAACAGATTTAAGTGTTTGTGGCAGATAAGGGGGAAGAGGGGGGGGGGGTTGCTTATGATGCCAGAATATATTTTCTTAGTGAAGGCTAATCAAGTGGAGCAGAAGAACTTTAAGTGGGGCGCGTATTACGTATCAAGGCCAAGAAAAGGGCAGACAGGATATGTCAATTTATTGGTCTTTAAAGACTGAAGCGGAACTCCAATCGATTCCTAACTATTTTGGCATTGCGGATGATTATCATATAAAAAAAGCTAAGAAATGGTTCAATACGATTCGTTTTCTAACAAGTTAAATGTTTTTCTCCCAATCTTCGTGTAAGCGAAAATCGCAAAGGCGAAACCAAAACCTTGCCCGCGGCAGGCAACATCGGTCCTGCTCGTCAATCACACGACATCACATAGTACGGACACGTCGACTAAGTCATCGACAAAAGCGTCGGACAGCGTGAAGGCTTTGTTTACCCGGCACATTTGCGCAGTGGCAAAGTCCCGGAAACGCGTTGTCTTCCTTTCCCGCCGCATGCTCTCTTTTTCCTCTCACGCCCTCGCGCTCCGCGCCTCGAAAAATAAGAAACTATTCTTCCAGTTGTTGACGTTCCGCGCAGTGTTGGATGTGCCGACACAACCTCGTTGATTGCGCTGCTTCGCGCGTCGCGCGTCGCCCGCTAGATTGGGCGGATTTGGGTGACCCACGAGCTGCTCCGACATTGTTGGATGGTTCTTTTAACTTTCAGGCGGAATTGCGTGGTAATATTTTTCGTGTACGCTTTTAAGATAATGCGACGTGTTGTTTCCTCAACATCCAAATTTGACCGTATTTGCCCTTTAAAAGGCATAGGAAACTGGAGGAATGTTTCTCAATTTGGAGTTGTTTTCCTCAGTGAAAACACACAAGGAGGGTAGCCCGTTTAGGGCGATTGTTACGCAAAGAGGATCGTGACAGGCACAGTAGATGTCGAACCTGCTGCGTTGTCTTTCGCGGTTAATCCTTCAAGATCCCTTCAAGACCTTGTTACGCCGCCTTGCCCACTGACGGTGGTACCGCTGGGTGCGTGTCCCGGATGGATGGATGGATGGATGGTAATAGCTATAACCTTCGTAACGGGCGGCAGCTTGCGCCACCTAGCCGAAAATTTCGTCATTTCTTTTTTTTTTAATTTGTATAAATTTAGTTTTAACAACTCCCCCCCTTTTTTGTTTGTATGTTACCCCCGCTCCATAGACAATTTCCTCCAATCTTCCAGCATCCTCGTAGTTACTATAATTCTTTCCCTATCCATTCGTCCATCCATGTCCACAAATACCAGTTCCCCCTCCAAATTCGTAGTAATATCCCCCAAGAGGATGGGACGAAGCACCGTGCACCTTAAAATTACATGTTCTATAGTTTCCCTTTCGCGGAAGCATATGTCGCTTACAATGTCCATTTTCTTGAATTTTGCCCTATATGTTTTGTTTCTTAGCACCGCCGTACTATCTTCAAACAGTAATGAGCTCCCCAATGAATTATCATACAACTATTACTTCTTTATTTCTTGTTTTGTGCCCTGTATATTGTTAAAGCTGATTTCCCCTGCATTCTCTCTTCCCACAATTTCCTCTGTTTCCTTTACTCCCTTTTCTACTGATATGTTCTGATCGGCCCCATCTCGCTCAATGTATTTAGATTTTAGCTTGCGGGTTCGGTTTGTCCAGTTAGTGCTTAGACTTTCCGTATATATATACTTGAACACATTCGCTGCCCACTTTGTATCCTCAATTTCAGCTAGTCCTTGTTCAAATGTTACTTTACAGATCGCTTCTCTACTCTCGAAACATACCCAACCCATATCCCTCTGTACTTTCTCATTTGGTGTATTCCCATGTGCCCCCGATGCCAACCTACTCACACTTTTTTGCTGTATCTCTAAACCTGCCTAGATTTCTGACCTCATACACAATACCGCATTCCCACAGGACAGTCCTGGCATCATGACTCCCTTCCATACACCCCTAACGACTTCATACCTGGTATAGTTCCATAGTACCCTTTGTTTCATAATAGCTGAATCTCGATCCAACTCCTTTATTACTATATTGTCAGGTCTATTAGATACTTTCTTCCCTCACTTAACCATACTCCCAAATATTTGTACTTTTCTACGTGTTCTATCACTGTGTCCTGTATCTCCAGGGGTTCCCCATTCTCGTCGTTGAAATCCTATTATACCCGACTTGTCCCTAATGAATTTTAGTCCTAAACTGTCCTCTTCCCTGCTGCAAATCCTAATCAGTTCCTGTATTGTCTCACGACTTTCTGATACGAGTGCGATGTCGTCTGCATACATTAACCCTGAAAATACTTCATTTACTGTATGCCCGTCCTTCGTGTAAGTCACGTCAACACCAAGGTTGTACTGCTCTAATCTTTTTTCCATCTCACTGCGGTCTATCATAAAGTGCAGGGGAGACAATGAACAACCTTGTCTAAGTCCTACTTTTATTGCTGCTGGTCTTTTAGTTTCGGCTTCTCATGTTATAACCGCCCTATTCTCCGTGTATACACGTTCTAGAAACTTAACCATGGTTCCCCCTAGCACATACCCCTTTAGTTGGTCCCAGAGGTTTTCTTGATTCACATCGTCATATTGTCACGAACGACAATGTGACAAACAAGGAAAAACTAAAGAAACTGAAACGTTTAATGGGGCGAACTCGTGCCCAAAATAAAAAGGAAACATAAGATAACAGCAGAGCGTCGCGGGCGTCGAAGTCGGCGTAACAGCAGAGTCGAACGCTGGGGCGAGACTGATCCGGCTCGCCACGCGGAGCCCCTTATGTACACGCGTGGGCTTCTGGAATGATCGGTGTAAAACGTTCGGCGTGTAGAACATTCTGACCTCAAACAAGCAACACGGTTCTCGAATTTACCAGAACATTACGTTAGAGTCAACAAAAATGCGTCCCCGCGGCCACGGATGGAACCCTGGCTTTTTGCGTGAAAGCATACATGTACGTAACGCGTTACAAGTAACGAGTTACTTGTACCTAGTTACTATTTTTGGTAACGAGTAACGTATTTAGTTACTTTTGTAGAAAAGGAACGAGTAACGGTATTTAGTTACTTTGAAGGCCAAGTAACGAGTAACGGTATCTCGTTACTTTTGAGGAGTAACGTGTACAACACCGCTTAAACGGCCTTGTTTTTATTCTAACCTGAGTATGCGTCTATTGTGACAAAGGCAGATGGGCAACCCGAAAAACATCTAACCAGTATGACAGTACAGCAACGTATATCGCTGAACACGTCAGTCGAACGGTTCGACTGACGTGTCCAGCGATAAACGTTGCTGTACTGAACTCTACAGCTGGGAATGTCCTTCACGCAGCGAGCACAATCAGGTTCGTTGGTTGAACCTTCTAGAAACGGGCACGGACCGAATGTAAACCCGGAGGTTGCAAACACGGGGAGGCACATAACCCATTACCGCTGTCCTTAATGAAGGCGCAGTTCTCGAAGATTCACCAACTCTTCCTGAAGCACAACACTGCCGTTCCTTCGAGCGCGTCGGTAGAACGACTCTTCAGCGTCGCCGGAGATGTATTTTCAAGGAAGCGGGGAAACATAACTGATGAAAACTTCTACAGGCCGCTGCTGCTGAAGGGCAATGACTACTAAAAAGAAAACAATAATTCATGAAACAAAAACAGTTGTGTATTTGGTCGTCAAAGTAACGTGGAAAGTAACTCGTTACTTTTGAGGTTAACTCACGCGTTCCTTTTGAGAATCGGTAACGAGTAACGTATTTAGTTACTTTTTGAGCGAGTAACGAGTAACGGTATTTAGTTACTTTTTTGGGTAACGTGTACATGTCTGCGTGAAAGGCACGCGCGATAACCGTTGGGTTACGAGCGCGCTGCCTGCTTGGTCAGCTGCGCTCGCGGCAATATGCCCTTTGATGTCCAAAAATGCTACCCATAATGGCCTTTGACTTGTCATTGCTATCTCTATGCACGGAGTGATTACTATGAAGTTATCATCTAGTGGTCATTCACTCCTCAAAATCGTTTTGAAGCTCCCCCAGAACCTGGTTTCTCTCTGCCCATTCTTGCATTCTTTTTTTTTTACAACTTGCATAGATAAGCTGTATATTATTGAAGTTACTGCGATTGCTCGGTATGATTTGACACTCTCTTTGTCTCCCTTCCTCTTCTACAATAATCTCGTCCTGATCAATTTCTAGTCACTGGGCACATCCCCTCCCATAATTATCTGGCCAATCACCTGCCTTGGTTCCGATTTGCTTGTTTTGCCTTGTACTTTTATCAGACTCATTGGTATACCGTCTGGACCTGTCGCAGTTCCAGCCGGAACCTTTCCTTCTGCTTTTAAGAGCGCAGCTCTTAGGCGCTTGTTTCCGACTTGAGCGGCGTCGCCGTCGCCGTCGGCGTAAATGCGTGGTGCATTATGGGACGCGTGACGTCGCTGATGACGTCTCACGTGACGTCACTAGCGAAACAAATTCCCGCCAAATTTAGCGGAAACAAATTCCACACTAAATCTAGCGAAAAAAAAATTCCCCGCTAAATTTAACAAAAAAATGTCACTATTAATTTAGCAGAAAACATTTCCCCCTAAATCTAGTAGAAAAACTTCCCCACTAAAGTTAGGGAAAAAATTGTCCCAATAAATTCCCGCCAAATTTACACGCAACGCTCTCACCAAAGATGTGCATTTTCTGCGACTTGCGTTAAGCACACGTCGATCCACACCCATGTTATTAGTGGGGGAGGTTCCACCTTCTCCACTCAGTACCCTTCACTCCTCCTCCTCAAGAGCTGCGCTCTAATTCGGTGTTACATGGGATTGTAAACGTCTGTCATTTTTTTTCCATTCCCCTGTGTTCATTCCCTCTTCTTCAGTATAATCCTCATCTTGTCTTGCGTAGACGCTACCATTTCCTACGGCCTGATCTGGCTCAACCTCCGAAAATGATGCTTCGATTGTATGTCTATCGTATTCTCTTGCCTCTTCCTCCTCTACCTCTGTGTCTTTCTGTGTTTTTAGTGTCTGCTGTTATCCTTCAGCCTTTTTTCCCTGTGCACTGATGTGTTCCCAGAACCTTTTTGCCGCATTCATTATCCTTCTGGTTTATCTCTATCATTCACTGGACCCCTGCCCTCCCAATTTTGGCCTGCATTAATGCTGATGCCTCTTACTTTCTTTCCTGAAGGTCCTAGTTTGTTGTATAGCTTCCACGACATTAAGCAGTAGTCCATCTCCGAGTGCGAGTGTTTTCTTTTCCACGTTATTTTTCCAACACATTCTTTCTGAGCAGTAACTAATACCAGCTCAAGAGCTTCGCCGAACTCCTCTAATGCCCTCACTGTCTTATCCGTATGTCCATCAATGTCTCCCAAATGCGCATTCATGAACCCCAAGATAATTATTTCCTACTTAGTACCAATTTCCCTAACGTCTGCTGACATACATGTTAAGTGTTCTGCGTTTTCCTCCCCTGCATCACTCCCTGTTTTTAGATGCACACATACCCAGATTGTGTTTAAACCCGCAATATTGCCTTTGATACACATGTGTTCCCTGCAGCCCTCTCGTTTCCTTTCCGATCCCTGACCCTTCACTAACACCCCTAATTCCCCTCCCTTGCGTTCCTCATTGGCCCGGTTGTATCCCATTCAATGATAGCCTGTATGTATGGTGGTTCTTCCACATCCGTCAGATGTGTTTCTGCTAAGCCATACACTGCAAAGTTTGAGCTTTCTAATTGCTCCTCGATCTTCTCCCACTTTATTTTGTTCCTGCCGCCCTGCACGTTTATGAACCCTTTGTTAAGCTGTTTAGTTTTCCTATTCCTGCGAGGCTTCCTCCCATCCTCCAAACCTCTCTCCCCTGGATGTACAATTCGGCCCTCAATTACACCCTGAAGCGTCGATGATGTTGATGACGAAAGGACGCCCAACTTGAAAAAAACCAAAACTTACTCGTTGGAGGCAAGCTCCGACCCGATGTCCGATAGAAAAACTGGTGTTAAGACCTATAAAAACAGGTGTTCCTCGGATAATGGATGTCCACTGTACTTGTAGCTTTATGAAAGAACAACCAAGACGAAAACCTGCAGAAGATACAAGGTGTAATTTGGTGTGCGCATCGTTGCCTTGCCGTCTTGCTAACTAAGCTTTTAGTTAACGTATTGAGTGATGCGCTTATATATCACGAAGATATATAAAAAGCGCGCGTTAGAAAGGGTAGCATCAAGTTAAAAATTATGATTTTTTCACTCGATGGACAGGATAACAATAAATACACTTCTCCACAATTCATTTACGAACATGTTGGAGGAAAATAAAATACTTCACACATTGGTTAACGGCTGTTTTTTTCATTCAATTTCAAAGCTTAATATATCCCATTCTGTACGGTAATAATAACACCACCATTAGAATATTATTCGTTGTTTTCCTCTGACAGCTTTACTTTTTTCCTGGGAGAGTTTCACAGCCTTCATGATTTTTAGGTCCGCAGGTTCGTGTTCTTGGTTGTTGTGTCATCCAGTGGTTGCATTGCTCTTTCTTACTGGGCAACGTTTATCATGCTTCATGTCCCAATCCTACATTTGACTATTGATTCGAAGTTTGTCGGGGACACAAAACACGTCATCCCCATTCGGCTTTTTTCGCCAAAGCACTATTCCTGAACTTTTTGCGTTTTTCTTTGTTTCTTTGGCATAGCCACTGCTAAGACAATTATCCTTCGCTTTAACTTCTTCATTGTTTAGCGTAGCTAGTTTTTCGCTGTAATAAAGGTGCTTATTCACGACTGGTCTGCATGATTGAATTCATGTTTATCTCTTGCTGTTTATCATTTCAAGCCACGTGACTTTAGCTCCAAGTTCAGTCTCAAATAAGTAATTTTATTATTTTTCTTTAAAGTCGTCTTTGTTTTGTTATGTGTGTCAGACATTCCAAATATCTGCAGGTTTTTCTTGGGGCTTCGATTTTCGAAATCAACCAACCGAATGTTCTACTGTTCTACTGTTTCCTAGCAGATTTTAACTTATCTGCCTATTCCTTTCACGTTCTAATTTTGGGAACTGAAACATTTTCTTAACGTTCTCAAATTTTCCGATATAATTGTTAATTCCCTTTATACTGTCTTCTATGTGGGTTTAACTAACGTTCATATTTTTCTCTTTTGTTACGGTTTGTGCAATGCCGTTTTAACTAGACAAAATCTGACTGATCATATTCTAGATCTTTTCGTCAGGTCTAGGATTATGCTCTACATCCCCGGTCCACAAAAAAAAAAAAAAAAAAAACTGCGCTTTTTAGGCATTTACGTTACAACAATCCAGCATTACAAAAAACTTTTTGCGACTGTTCCGAGAGCCCGGCACAATTAAGAAAAACGCACAATCGCTGCGTAACTCCGGTGTGTGATATACAACTCACCTGCGTGATGAACAGAGTTAACTTCAGCATATTGGTCTCTGCGTCGTTGCCGACTCCTCTCAGTTTCAGCAGGTCTCGATGTATTTTAAAAGGTCACATGCAAAGAAAAAAAAAACATAATTTTCTAACATCCTGGTTTGGAAAAGGAAGTCATAAAACGAATTTACAACGAAAAACAAAACATTTAGAGCTATATTTACTGCGCGATACGAATATTTAGTTGGCGCCCGCGGGTGCCGCGGAAAAGTGGTCTCTATTTATAACGTGACTGGTACATATTCGTCACGTGGTGCCTGCGCTCTTTCGGAAGCTTCCTATGGCCTCCAAAAGTAACTTATTCATCTTTGTTTGTTAGTATAACAAAAAAAAACTAAGATTAATAAATAACTTTAGAACCCAAAGGAAACAGCGCAAGCAGACGTGATAGACCAGTGCGCCGGTGAGATGACGGTGGCGGCGCCCCGAAGCAGACGAAGTTGTGCGGCGGCGGCGACGGCAGCGTGGAGAAACGCGTTGAAGCGGCGTCGCACAACGCTCAGCGTGCGGCGGCGGCGACGCAGCGTGGCGACGCACAGGCCTACCACTTGTCCAGCGGCGGCTATCGCGGGCGCCAACTACAAATTCGTTTTGCGCCGTAAATAGAGCTCTAAATATTTTTCTTTTTCGTTGTAAATTCGTTTTATAATATTCTTTTTCCCTCTAGCCTGCTTAAAAGCAAGGTTTTTGTCCTTTGCATGTGCCCGGTAGCCAATTACGTCAATACGGGTGGGGTGGGATGTAACCGATCCAAGTTGCAGAGTAGTTGCAGAGTAGTTGCAGAGTTTGATCGAGCCTGTGTCTACTGCGTCAAGCCGTGGCACGTTTAAACAACTATCGTTTAGAGTCCGGCGAACAGAAAATAAAACCAAAAACGCTGCAGTATAAGCGCGAGGAACAGAGTAGAGTTTACCATGCTTGACGCTGCATACTTGCCGAGCCTTTTGTGTTTTGTGAACAGGTAATTTTATTTTGGTGAATGTGTGGCATACTCGAGCAATGCATGTTAACGCTAAGGTGCATTCAATTAGAATATACAGGAGAGCGAATTCGGATCATAGTAACATTGATCTCACCACTTTCCTTAATACATCTCTGCCGAATAGTTTTAACTGTTCAGAATATCAGAGCTGAATACTTTTCAGAGGAACACTACATGCTCTAAAATATTGCCTCATTGAATTTCTTAAGTATTTTTTAACAGCCATCGATGTACAAAAGGAAGATAACGAGACTGTGCAGTCGGTGTCATTGAAGATTATCCTCTGTAGCACCGATGCCCGCCAGTCCACGTTGCCGGGCAGCTGGTTCAATTCCTGCCGCAGGCTTCGCCATACCGAGGCTCTCTCCGAAAGCTTCAGGCGCTGGAGTCTGCACGACGGGCTCATAAACGCGTTCCGCTTTGCCGTCCCTGTTAGGAACTGTAACCGGACGCGGGCGTGATTTCTCTTCTTTCTGCTAACGTTAGACGTCTAAATGGCTAAACAGCCGACATATGGCGACAGCTGTTGACATATAAACGAAAAAGCTCGACAAGGAATCTTCCATGAATTTGTGTGCGTTCAGTGTGTTTCGCTTCTATTCATTGTCAAATGCGCCGCGGAGACCCGCGCCACCTGTGACTCAAAACAGATTCTGATAGCTGCGATAAGAGCCTCTTCCTTCACACTTTAGACCTTCATCTGTGGGGTATTGCGCAAATGGGATAGTTTTTCTCAGCAGACCGGGTCTGTAGGTAGAAATTCCAGGTTCCTAACTCCTCACTGGTTACACATGTGCGTCTATTGTTCCTTATTTTAATATTTATTCAAAGTTGCAGCATCCTTTTCCACCGCTGTAGCAGATCTTAGTTTGATACGTTAAAAAACAATTAATTCGAGCGGTCTCTTCTTCCTAAGCATAGGTGCTCCCTTCTGTAGAACGATGGGATGGTTCTGCCCGAGTCGCACTAGAGCGACAAGCAGGAAAAACCGCCAACGTCAGGTCTCGAATCAGATTCCTTCGCGATTTGAAAGGCTTCCTAGAATAAAAAAAAGTTCTACTCGAACGCGAGCATCCTGCACGTGAGGGTATCTTTGGCAGTCTTGTAATCACTCGTGCTTACCTCACGAGCGACGAACGACTAAACGCCTGCCAAAGGTACCATCGCGAGCATGCTGCATGTGTTGGAGGCTCATCTATGTCGGTTGTCTTTGTTTGTCGCTCTAGTGGGACTAGCGCATTAGGAAAACATAAAGAGTGTGTTAAATAAATAAAAAGAAATATATATATAAACGGCTTAATTTATTAACGGTACTGCGTGAGCTGCGGCCCCTGTGTCGTGCTTTGGCGCGCTTATACATGCCCATACGCGGGCGGTTTCGCGACGGTGTAAAGTGAATTTTAGAGTCAGGTGGCGCAATCGGCTCGCGGCTTGCGGAAAATAAGGTTATGGTTTCCGAATGGGTGCACAGTTTTCGCCAGCGACGAGTCGATTTCGCCCCACGGTTGCAAAGTCAACTTTCGCCTGCGCGGATCCGCCCACAGATTCGCAAGTGTAAACGAGTCATCAGCCCCATAGAGTGCTCACACTTGGACTCACACTGAGAGTTGCGTGGGTAAGATTCTAATCAAGAATTGCTTTTTCGCCACACTACAGCCTCTAAATGAGCGACGTCTCATTTATGAGCTACGTCTTGCACTTTAGCCATCTCTTTTCTTAAAACCATTGCTGCCAGTAATCGAAAGCTGTATCTGAAGCTCCCTGACACGCTTTTACGTTCCCACGTATGGTGAAACAATTCGGCGCAGAGCAGAACAATATTGCCTGAGCTTCCTAGGAACGTGTCTTAAGCTAAAAATTGCGGTGGCTTAGCTCGGCTATGCCAGGATATACGTAGCGTGAACATATGCGCACAAAATTAGAGGCGCTATCAAGCGGCTTCGGTGCAGCGTCAGACTTGGCTACTGCGCAACGGAGACGCACAGCTGTGCACGCGGCGGCACCAGTGCGTCTGCCGCGGCTATGACGTCACTCCTCTGGAATGTGCAGACCGGCGAGGCGCGCGCGGTGGCGGCGGAGCCCGCGGTGGCGGCGGCTCCGGCGCGCCAGCTGTACGCCGTGTGACGTAACTGCTCCTCGCGCTTGCGCAGCGGAGCACGGCTCATTATGCGAGCCACGCGAAACTGCTCAACCTCGACCAGTGTAGCTCACGCTACAAAACTCGGATTATCAAATCGCTACTGTCACGAATTGCCTCCGGTGAAGATAAATAAAAAAATGGCGACACCCACACGCCAATCGGGGAACGGAAAGTTTATACCATGAGCTTCATTTATTTATAGGCTCTATGTTCTCGCCTGGTGTCCACATGGTTTCTGGGAGCGCTGGCATCACAGAGCTATCAAATATGTAGCAGGTTGCAACGTTAGACGGGTCAGGACATAGAAGCAATGTTTTATAAGTATAAACGGCCTCGCAGTGTGAACGCCTTTAATTGAGAACGGAATACAATAATGCACATTGCAAGAATAGCCTAAAATTAATGATTCGTGAACTGTTGAATGCATGTTGCAACCTAACCGCCTTCGGTCATTATGATAGTCTTCATCTACCTGAATTCCCTGAACTAAACGTGACTAGACGATTACTTAGTCTAAACTTACTTTTACATTTGATTTATAAGATAATTAGAGTACTGAGTGGGGATGCATGCTAAAATCACTTCAACAATAAAAAACGCGAGTCTTTTAAAAAAAAAAAGTAGCGTCTGATTGAAGAGCGGTGTTTTTTGTGCGCTTAAAGTCACCCTATTATTTATTACGGAGCATGTATTTCTGCAGGGTGCCTGCCTTCAATATTTTCCTTCCGTATTTTAGCTGCAGACGGTTACTGACTTAGTGTTGGGGTTTACAATGCGCCGGCCGGACAAAAAACGCACCTTACAAAAAACTACATTCTCACTGCTAGACTGGTAACTTTTTATTACTCTCTCTTTCTCTTTCATGGCGTGCCATGGTCTCATGATTGTTGGCCTGACACATTTACCGTTCTTACTTTCTGCCTTCCTCTTTACACTCCACTTGACAATCAACGAGTTTCTCATTGTATTGATCTAATTCTACTCCTAATGTTGTGTTAGCACAGACTAAAACTGTTTTAGTGCCGGTATAAATGACTTTCCCAAAGTTGTGCTCAAATCGCTTTTCTGCAATCAAATATTCGACCAAACGTGTCCCTGCTCAAACACACCGTTTGATCGAAGAGAGAGGGATATACTTTACCGTTTATTCTGCAGTAATAAACATCGCTTATTCTTCTCTTTTTTTCAGAAATGAATGCCCAAGCGTGTTCTGTCCCGACACTTACATGGGATTTCTATAGGAATTCATGATTCCTATCGCTTGCTCAAGCAAAAGTCGCTTGCCAAAATCAGTCGGGTGTCGGTAAACGTGACCAAGACAAGGACTGCGTCAGGTGGCCTCCAATCGAGAAGATAGAAAATCACCGACTTCTCGGCTGCACGTTGCAAGAGAAGTAGACTAGCGATAAATAGCAACAGGTGAAACAAAATGCCTAAATTTTGTAAACACGTCATATATATATGTCGTCTACTTTATGAGGCTATAAATATTGATGGATTGGTATTATAAACTAGTAAAATTATTCGGTGTGGTGATCTTATCTGTTCATCGCTGAAGCAAATCAGAGATTATTTCAAAATATGCCATGAAATGTTGTGTTACATCGAGTCGATCATTTGACCACTTAGGCTCAGGTCCCCTACATTTTTGTCTGAATACACTTAAAGGGGAACTGCTTTTGTGTATTCTTTGATAAGGCTAGGAATTGGCGGACCGCCTTATTTACGTTTTCGCAACCGATATGCAAAATATTTTATAAAAATAAAAATAAACAATTATGAGGTAATTGAATTTTTAAATTTCGCCTAACGCGTAAGTTTGAGGATGCGTTCTTCCACTGGCAACTTTAAAAAGTCCCTACATTTTTTTGTTCGCGTACGTCAGCGGAGATGTACTCTAGCGGCGTGAAGGGAAAAGAGCGACCCGGGAAGCCGCGAAGCAGCTCTCTGCGTCGCAAGCGATTGTGTTTGTTTTTTCTTAGCTTCAAGATGAAACCTTTCTGCAGTGAATAGAAATGTGTGCTCCACCGCAGACTTCATAAACAGTGAAGAAAGCGCATCTTAGCTTTCTTATTTTTGTTTTTCTGGAAAGAGTAGTTGGTGGAAAAAGCAGTTGGGGCAAGCCACGTCAAGGCACGTTTGTGCGAGCCGTGTGCAGAAATAACTATACTTGGTGACAGGTTAAGCATTCATGGGTAGCTCCTCTCTCCTGTTTTTATTTTAGCACAACGAAGGAGGGAAAGCAGATGACTTCCATCTCCGCGTTCGCTCTGCTAAAGCGGAAAGATGGGAAAGGAGGATCTAATGAACTCTTATTTTGTCACCGACTACAGTGTCACAATAAACAATCTCGCCAGTGCTCGAAATACTTTACAGCCGCCTGCTGACAGTTCAGTGTCCTTCTGCAGTTGTGACCAGAGTGGTAATTGCAGACGCGAGCGGCCTCTGTACCACTGCGACCTCCGTCAAAAAAAAAAAGGGCAACTGCAATGAAGACATTAGTGTACACCCTAGCATTAGTCGACATTTTGGCGGAGCCACGACCGTTGTTCACAGTGGCTTTATTGAACATATATTTGTATTTTTGGTTGCGTTTAATAAACATTTTAGCATTGTCTAACCAATTATCTTCAAACAACGGTAGCCGTCGCGGTCAGCACGGGTTACTCTCGGCGTTCCAATCACGTGGTCGATCTGCCGAATGCGAGAAGTGCATCGTCTAAACGAAGTTTAAATTAGAGTTTAGACGTGTTTTTCGACACACTGCTGTTTGTGAATAGTAATACAGAGTTTTAGGGAACAGGCGATGAACTTCAATATACGATATAGCCGTTGCGTGGTGTGTTTGTCAAAAGGTTGGGGTGCAATTTTCTATCGTTGAAGACGTATGAGCCCATGCTTACTTTATCCTATCACCGATAAATGTTCAATACGGTCGCAAAATAGGTAGGACTAAAAGAAATAAAAATAGTATTGAAAAGGGAGAAGTGAACGGTGGTGGGAGGGACTTCATGCTTTCTTAATCTGCGCTCGTGGCTGAGTGGTTGAACGCTTTTCATTCTACTCTGACGGTGGACAAAAAATATATGGATACGAATTTGTCCGCAGGTAATTCTTCCTTTGTCTCCTTATTTCGAATTTCCAAATTTATGTTGCAATCTAGTTCTTTAGGCAGTTGCATCTTGAAGCAACAATACTTTGTTTGCAGATGGATTTTGTATTTCCGAATTTTATGCGAATGTCATTGCGCCCTGAGGGCGTTCGGTGTGGTTTTTGCGTTTTTTTTTTAATTTTCATTTTAGCACCATCTTATTTATCTATTTTTTATTTATTTACAAAATACCTACATCGTCTTGCGGACATTATTGTTGGAGGTCTTCAGAATACACTACAACAAGTGAGAAACGAGCATTTTTTGTCAATTTACACGATTCCTTCCGGAAGGGTGTTCCACGCAATTGCGGTTTTTCAAAGAACGAATTGGCAAAACTAATAGTTCTACAATTGGGTACAGCAACATTTTGAAAATGATCGCAACGAAAGAAGACGTAGGGTGGCTTCTAAAGATAGGCGGATTTATCATCCCTGTTTTGTTGTGAAATACTGGATTGAAGAAATTTGACTATAGTTTTTTTCTTCTATAATCGAGCGTTTCCCATCCCTACACAACTTTCGTTTACGCAACACTAGCATAAAAATTTTATTTGTTAAGTACAAAGCGCGCTGTCTGATTCTCAATTCTCTAGAGTATGTTTACAGGGATATCATGATATGAGTCCCAAACGACGCACACCTAATCGAGGATCGTTTTTAATAAAGAAATGTAGATTTTTGTTTCTTTTTACCGTTGCGTGACGCGGATTCGAGAGTTCTATAGGTAAAATAAACCTTCTACTAGTTTTTTCTACTCTTCCTTCTCTATGACTGTTCCCTTTTAGGAAGTCTGTAAATAGCACTCCTAAGTAAGCATACCCAGATAAAGTACATAGGACGGTACCTTTATTGGGTAGCTTTAGAAGACATATGGTAGACTTCTCGAGAAACGTATATGGTTACATTTATTCAGATTGAAGCTCATTTTCTACTGACTATATCAAGCAGATAAAACGAAAAAAAAAAACAACAAAGAATGGTTTGGGAAAAATACAAGAATCAGTGAAAGGTTAAAAACTTAGGTTAAAAACAAACAGCACAGTTCTTTTAACGAAACAACTGTGGTATCCGTCCTTGTCTTTAAGTGGTTTTAATCCTGCTTTTAAAGAAAAAAAATGTTTATGTCGGTTTGCAACTTATCGAGGTCATCTAACTAGTTCATTTCCCTGCATAATACGCAGTCACCGGTGAATAATTTAATATGAGATGATATTTTCGGTGATATCATTCATGTATATAGCAAAAAATTAAGGTTCCAAGAAAATTCCATGCCGCACTCCAGAAGTAACCAGAGATGGTGTAGAAGTAGTACCATTTCGAACAACACGCTGTTCTTGTCCTTCTAAATGATTTCGTATCCAGTTCAGAATGTAAAGATATATGTTTAGCATAGCCAATTCGTGCAATAATAGCTGAAGTGCAACCGTGTCTAAAGCTCTGCGAAAATCTAAGTACACAACGACAACCTATTTCATGTTATCTAATGACGTGGATATCTGAAGATACACTTTTACCAATTGTGTATTGCGAGAATTTCCGCTACGAGGACCATGCGGTGGGTGGGGGGGGAAATAAATTTCTAGAATCCAAGAAAGAGCAAAAAGCTTACTATAAATAATGTGTTTAAACTGTTTGAATTTATTGATGTTTATGAAATGGGGCGATAATCTTCAACTTTGGCTTTAGATCCGGATTTAAAAAGTGGTGCGGCGTTTGCGATATTTCAATCAATTGAAATCATCCCTGTCTTCAAAGAGGCCCTGAATATAAAAAATATACAACCCCACTGATTCGCTACACATAAAAAAACAGGAGAAGTTCTATCAGCTTCAACGGCCTTGGTAACTTGATTTGAGAGTCATAAAACAGAAACGCCCTTAGTATCTTCGTATTCATAATGTATTCAATTGCCATTGATACTGTAGAGAGCTCGACTGTAAAAAGTCGAGCAGTACAATCAAGTTTTTGAACCTTGGGGAATTAATCAAAATACCCAGCGCAACCGTCAAAAGAGGAAGTGTTAGCGCCATCTGTATAAATATGAAGATAGCTATCATACTTAATTTGCTGTTCACCAAACTGTTATTAACTGCAGTATAGGAAATGCACCGCTTGTCGAACTTTGTGAGAGACCTGTCGGAATTAACTCGCTGTGTCTTCCGAGGTGGAATACCGTGGACTTTCTGAACGAGGCCTACCTGGTCAAGAGGAAGGTTCAGCGAAGAGCGAAGATGTTCAATGCGGGAGCTTAATGGTGTTACAATGCTTGCTTTATTTAAAAAAGAAGAAATACCTCGGCGTTGTATATGAAGAGTAAGTCGGATGTTGAGAGTCGGCCAGATTATTGTAACCATATCTTCAACTAAGATATACACGGCTTTTTTCAGTGACAGCTCAATGTATTCTGCACACATAAGGAGGACGGGGACGTCCGAAAAGCTCCGGTTGCCAGTCGCAGGCCGTGATGCTGAATATGATACAAGATCTCAAGGGCAGAGGGTCCAGCGGATTCATACACAATCGCACCGTAGTCAAGACGGAATCGTACAAGGGCATTGTATAACTGCAGGATACATTTTTTACCAGACCCGCATGACCTGACAGATAAAACAGTTAAAGAGTTTGTGAACTGAAGGCAGTTTTCCTTCTGCAATCTAAGGTGAAAACTTATGCGTTTCATCAAATATTGCACGAAGACATCTGTGCTCCTTGCTAAGGGAGATAGAGGTTCCGTTTAATTACATAGATTGGAGCTAAAAAGAGCCCACGGCGTAAGAAAAAGGTACACAGATCGTTTTGAAGCAGAGAACTTAAACCAATTTTCATCCGCACACCTGGAAAGTTTTTTTTTTTTTTTCATAGCTAAGTGCCACTGGCTCTCATGAATGAAAAAGATATAAACGAATAATAAACGGTGCATTTCAACAGCTTAAAGAGAATATGAAAAAGAAGGTGGCAGCAGTCGTGCGAGTAAATTTATTGCAAGCAAAAATAAAGTCGCACTTAAAACGCTTTCTTGGGGGGACTTCATATTTTTTAGCAAAGAAATCACATAGGATTGAGCCGAAACGAAATAAAAAAGTATGTTTCGTCCGATATTCCCCTATGTATCGAAGCATACGGCCACGAATATTACAGGCGTAAATATTTCGAAGAATCCCATACCGCCATGCTGTGTCGTTCGTTCCGCTGAGAGTGCTAGACTTCATGTTACTTAGCAGATACTAAGAGCTGCTCAGCAGTTAACTCCGGAAACATCAGGTAATATACACAAATGTAAACCTTGGTGGAACGAGGAGTGTGCCACAACCCGGGCGGACCAAAATAGGGCCTGGGGCAGAATTCGCAGATACCCCACATAAAGCAACCTTGTTGAGTTGAAGGGACGAAAAGCAAAGGCTCGTTGGACTAGGAAGAAAGCAAAGGAGAAGTGACGAATGAGGTATCTCTCTTCTTCAACGAGTTTTGTCCCTGAAAGAGAGGTGTATGAGAGAGAGAGAGGAAAGTAAAGTGAATTATAGGTGTTTTGCTATCCCAACCTTTAACGCTCCTTTTTGGTCACTAAATACATTGGTAGCATACTCGCGGAACTTTTTTTTTCATCTAGTTTGGCCTACTGCAGTGTCACCTTTAAAAGCTCTTGCGGAGCCACAAATGCTTGTCATGTCGGGGAAAAAAAGCATATTATAACCAGCCTTTTTCGCTATGCGAGCTTGAAAGGGGATCGGTGACCGAGTGGACTAGCGCACACCAGCTCTGAGAACGTGGAACGAAAGCTCGCACAGCAGAACAGAGGTATCCTAGGTTTATTGTCAACCCTTCCCCCTCTAGATCTGGATGAGCATCGTACTGAAGTGCGGTCATGTATCACTACTGCATGGTGCACGTTAAAGACCCCAGGCTAGCTGTTGTACAGCACTGGATAAATTGCTCATCTACAGATCAGAGACAAGTCTCCCGATGCGGCAGACTTAGTTCAGGCTGTATAAACACCCACATCCCAATTAGTTTCGCGAGCTCGAGATGGCCCTTTAAGTAACAAACCTCTCTGACCCTGGGCCCGCTCGAATTCATTATGAAATTCTTCGTCACATTTTTCCGGATTCATTTGGAAGCCTTCTCCTGTTATTCAATCATTTGAGGTAAAAGATGTGTTTTCCTCAGGCATGGTAACATGCACATAACATACCCTTTTAAAGCCTAATAAAGACCCCTCACAACCATCAAGCTACCGACCTGGAAACTGTGATACGCGAGACATTTGTAAACAGCCAGTACTGGCTGTTTAAAAATGTATCGCGCATCACATTTTATATGCTAACTAAGAGGTCCAGTGTAGATAGACCTTGGCGGAATCCACACTGGTTGTTACCAAATATCCTCTGGCGTTCTGTCTCATACACCAGTCGCCTGTTTATAAGCCTTTCAAACGTTTTCCCGAGGCAGCTCGTCAGTGCTATTGGGAGGTACCCAGGTAGCACTCTTTCTTGGGCCAGCTTGGGCCAATATTGGCGCTTGATTGTAGTAAGCGGGCCCAGCATCGCCCAAGGAATACGATGGTCCGCCAGCCTGGAACTTCATTGTATTTCCTGGCCCAAGGTTTCCATGCTACAGCCAGGGAAGGGCTTCCTTGGCTGGAGCTCGCATTTTCCCGGCCAGGGCCGGCCGATATAGACAGACCACTGCCAGGAAGTGCGTTTCCTTAGCTGGAGCTCGCATTTTCCCGGCCAGGGCCGGCCGATATAGACTGACCACTGCCAGGAAGTGCGTTTCCTTGGCTGGAGCTCGCATTTTCCCGGCCAGGGCCGGCTGAGATAGACAGGCCACTGCCAGGTATGTGCCTCCCTGTGGATTCACTGAGATTCCCTTGCCCAACCAATACAAGAAACAGCCAGCGTTCGGCCATGGTGCCAGACCGCATATTTGTTCCTTCAAAAGAAAAGTAGAAAAACACATACTGCAACTTTATCATCACCAAGACTGGCTCGGCCGTGAAGAGCCACCCTGGTCCGAGTTCTTTTTACCCATATAGCCAGGACCCACGTAGCAGCCAATGTCGAGCGAACATTCCCTGGCTGTTCTGAATGTTGAAGGAACGTTAAAACACCATTCAGAACGTTCTAGGCACGTTCTTATGCGAACATTCTCAACATTCTAGGAACATTCGTTGGCGAACATTCGTATGCACAATGTTCTCGGAACATTCGCCTTCGAACATTCATATGAGCAACATTCTTGGAACGTCGCTGGCGAACATTCCTAGAATATTCGCAGGTTAAGGCAACTTTACGGAGCTCTCACGCAATCTGTGGTTCGAAACACCATCCACTATATGCCACTTTGTGCCAAACTTTTGCAAATTAAGTGGAGTTTCTGGAAACTTAGCATAAGAGATCAGTTTTATCTTATACGAGTCTACCGAGGAATGTGATATAAGGTGTAGAAGAAAAGCAATGGTTTTCAAAACTTGATAACGAATTTGCCACTCACTGGGTATGTAGAGGTGCAGTTTAGAATAGACCCGACTTTTAGCATGTGGGTTGGGTTAGTACCTTAAAAGAAAAAGGTATATCCTGCAGTTGCGTGTGGGATACCATGTTTTAAGGTGGCGATGCAAGCGAGTTGGTTCATGACTTAGGAAAATGGAAACAGCGCGCAAAAGACGAAGACAGCGAGAGAAGAGCACAGGACAAGCGCTGAACTATCAACTGAAGTTTTATTAAAAACGGCTCAAACAAGAAAACACCACACAGCCAACCAACGCCGAAAACAACCAATGGCGTGTCGCTTACCATGCGTCTATAAAATCAATCTCTTTTTTGTGTAGGTAAACCGAAGGCTGGCTGACGCAGTTCCCCGCGCCAGCTTTTTCGATAGCATGCGCCTCCAGCACCTCTCTTTGCACTTTTGTGCGCCCCCTCCCTATGATTAAGGTATTTTGGAAGACGGGGTGACACTGGCAGTTTCTGCAATGAACGTCTAAGTGACCTCCGGTCATTGACCGCAGGGAATTTGCGTGCTCACGCAATCTCTCGTTGACGCAGCGTCCCGATTGTCCTATATAAACCCGTCCGCATGACAATGGAATTTTGTAGATGACACCCATGACGCAATCGACGAACTTGTTGACATGCTTAACCGTACATGACATCTTGTTACTGCTTGCCTGGTTTACGCGCGGGCAAAGTTGTGCTAATTTTTGAGGCGCCGAAAAAACCATTGGCACATTGAACCGGTTAGCCACTTTTTTTAAATTATGTGAAACCTTATGCATATATGGGACAACCTGAGGCCTTTGTTTGGGCTTTACTTTAGGTTCCTGAGAACCGCCCTTGACTTTTTTCAAGAGTGTCTGAGAGACGCCAAGCAAAACGGACAGAGGAAATCCTGCTCCTAAAAGTCGCTTCACCTGAGCTTCATAGCTGTCAAGCATGGCATGGTGACAGGACCTGTACAGTGAAGCTTGGAGGCATGACGTGGCAATATTTCGTTTCACAAGCTTAGAGTGGGCAGAATCGTATGGCAGGATTTCCTTCTTGGTTCGCGGATTGTAGCGCCAACACACATGTTGCCCAGTGAATTGCAGCCGTAAATCCAAAAACTGCAAGTACTGACCGTCTTGCAATTCGTAAGTGAACTTTAGGCCTGAAGAGCATCGCTTGAAAACGGCCATTACATCATCCACAACCTTTTGCAAAGACAATCTGCGGAACTGCGTCAGCCAGCCTTCGGTTTACCTACACAAAAAAGAGATTGATTTTATAGACGCATGGTAAGCGACACGCCATTGGTTGTTTTCGGCGTTGGTTGGCTGTGTGGTGTTTTCTTGTTTGAGCCGTTTTTAATAAAACTTCAGTTGATAGTTCAGCGCTTGTCCTGTGCTCTTCTCTCGCTGTCTTCGTCTTTTGCGCGCTGTTTCCATTTTCCTAAATACCATGTTTATTTGTTCTTAAGCTCGGAGCGAGTAGTCGGTTATGCACGCGGTACATGTTGAATGAAAGAAGTTGACAAGTGACAGGTAGGAGTGCAGTTAGTACATGATCAGGCTGGTGCGCTGGGAAAGCAGGAATCTTGTGTCTGCGCCTTCTAGACATATCTTTGATTAAAAACTATTAATCGCCCGGTGAGGATCTTTAACATATCCATATATGTGGTACGGCTCATTGGTGCTCCGAAACAAACCGTAATTGCAGAATTTTTGCAAATAACCCTCAGAAAATGTGCCCTGAATGTTGGGATGTACCCACGCCACAAACCGAGGAGATTAAAAGGATGTCCCTGCACAACTTTGCAACATTTAAAGAAAGTTTCGGATGTTCATTGGATGTTTTGAGAACGTTGTTAGAACCTTGTTAGGAAGTTGACTGAATGTCTTGGTAATGGTCTTTGTCGTTCTCAGAACGTTCATTCCCCGAATGTAGCGATAAGTGCCTGCACCACATTCTGACAACATTGATAGAATGTTCTTACGTAAATTTGCAACATTCCAAGAATGTTGCCTATGTTCTTTTGAACATTCCCGATTTGTTCTCAGAACATTCTCGTGCTACGTGGGGATTGGCTGACCCGGAAGCAGCCACCTGGCCTGAGCTGTATTTGCCCCGTATAGCCAGGATTGGCTGACCAGGAAAGAGCCACCCTGACCCACGCTATATTTACAGGATGGAGCCCAGATTGGCTAGACGGGAAATTGCAGCTTACTGCCAATCTTGGCATGCCAGGTTGGCTCTAGCTGAAGCCTTGGTGCAAAACAAGCATGACCCAAGGAAAGTTTCCTTGGCTGCCCAACCTGGCGCGAGCTAGAGCCAGGGTATTGTGCTACTTGGGTAGCTTCATGGTTGTGAGGGGTCGTTATTGTGTTTTAAAAAGAGCATGATATCTGCATATTTCCATGTCTGAGGAAAAAACGAATTTTACCTCAAATAATTAATAACAGGAAAAGGTTTCCAAGTGCGTCCGAAAAAAAGGTGACGAAGTATTTCGTAATAAATTTCACCGGGCCCAGAAGCAGAGAGCTCTGTTATATTAAAGAAGCACAGACACATCAAGATCATATCTATTTTACTATCCGAAACGATTGAAAACAATGCCGGGACATTACCCTCAAAGTTCGAAACTTGGGAATTTAGTATTTGTGAAGTAAAAAACAAAAAGCAATTTCCAAATATCGAATTTGAAGTTCCCGCTCAATCCGCGCCAGTGCAGTGAAGTTAAATTTTGCGGTCTCCTGCGAGTCGACTTTCTTTCGCACCTCCGATCCACGCTGCAAAGCAAAGCGTCGTTGCCACCGCGGCCAGAAGCGAGGAGGTCAGGAGCGGGTGAGAAGGGCGCCGTTGGACCGTGAAAAACCGGTGTCTTCGTCCGGTTCCCCGACTCACCGATTTTCCTCTGCTCGAGCGCCGCCAAGTTTTCCGAGGGAGGATACAAATCCAGGAAGCGACATCACACCGAAATCAGATATTTGGTATTTCAAAAAGAAGGGCGGTAGTGCGTTCCCAATTGCGTTAAAAGACATCTTTTACGATTGCCGCTATGAAATGTTATAGAAACGTCGCCTACACCACTTCTAAATTTCTGAATTTTCGACGTCACCAATCGAAAGAAGCGAGGAGGTGAGGAGCGGGAGAGAAGGGCGTCAAAAATAAAGAGGAGCACGCGCGTGCGGGAACATTTATTTTCGCGATGTGGTCTTTTTTGCGTGTTTATGATTACAACTTACATCGTTTTAGACAATAAAAATATGACCTTTGGGGTGTCAGTGCCCTTTGAGAGCCATCTGAAGCTTGAAGAACAAATTCGGATGTAGGGATATTCATACAGCCTGAACTAAGCTGCCTCATCGGACGATTGTCTCTCAGCTGTAAATGAACAATTTAGCCAGCGCAGTACAACAGCTACCCTGGGGTCTTTAACGTGCATCACGCAGTAGTGATGCAATACCGCACTTCGGTAAGATGGTCACCCAGATCGAGACGGGGAGGGGTTGAGATTGAACCTGGAATACCTGAGTTCTACAGTGCGAGCTTTTGCTCCACGTTCTCAAAGCTGGAGTGCACTATCGCACTCGGTCACCGATCCCCTCTCAAGCTGCCTAGCGAAAAGCTCTGGTTAAAAGACGCTGAATTCCCTCCCGACATGACAAGCTTTTGCCGCTCCGCTGGAGCCTTCAACTGCTCGACAGTGACACTTCAGTTGGTCAAACTATATAACATATAAAAAATGTTCCGTGAGTATGTTGCCAATGTTTTGTTTGTGACGAAGTGTTATACGTTGGATAGCAAAGCACCTATAATCCCCATTTACTTTCTTATATCTGTCATGCACCTCTTTGGCACGGACAAAACTCGTTAAAAAAGAGAAATACCTCATCCGCGGCTTTTGCTTTGCTCTCTTCCCAGTCCAACGACCCATTGCTTTTCGTCGCTTGAACTCAACAAGGATGCGTGAAGTGGGATATCTGCGAATTTTGTACCAGGCCCTATTTTGGTCCGCCCGTTATGTGACATACTCCTCGTTCCACCAAGGTTTGCATTTTTTGTATATTACCAGCTGTTTGTGGAATTCATTGCTGAGCAGCTCTTAGTTATCTGCTAAGTAACATGAAGTTCAGCATTCTCAGGGGACATAGAACTAAGAAGCGAGGGGTCTAATATAAAAGAATATAAATGTCCCAACAAGCCTTGTTTAACTTTCACCTAAAGAGCCGCTCTAAAAGATTAGGCAATAGAGCGGAACTCTCCAAAACAACTGGATAATGGTCACTTCTAAGGGATGTTTTGAAGAACCTTCTAGAAAAGGCAAGGAAATAATAAAGGTGAACCAATAGAAAGATCAATAAATGTGAATGAGTTGTGTGCCGCACTAAACAAGGAGGCCTTCTCCTATTAAATGCCACAGCCCAGAAGACTATAAAAGACGTTCAATCACACCACCACCGGAGACGAGACGGGTACTACCCTAATATGATAGTGAGTGTTAAAATGACCAAAAATTAAAAATGACTGAGGAGGCTGTTCTACGAGTCCCTGCAGCTCCTGAAGATTCAAAGGAACCTTTGGTGGTAAGTATGAAAAATCAACTGTTACAAGGCGGTCTATTAGGAGACGCACTGCAAACAGTTTCCAGTGGCGTGCAAAATGAAATTCGAGTGGAAGCGACTCCACTCTGCACGACTACCGCAACACCACGAGAAGAGGTGGAAGCGGGACGGTCTTTCTTGAAAACCTGATGACCTTTTAAAGTGTTTAAATAATTAGAATGGAGATGGGTTTCCTGCAAGGCAAAAGCGATGGACCAAAGATCATTCATGAAATTATTTACATTACCAATATTGCTTGAACTAACGCGAGAGTTCTATTGCCTAATGTAAAAACTTAGTCATCTATTAAAGCATTTGTGAATTTGTACATATAAATAAATAAAACATAATAAATATAAAACTATAGAGACCCAAAGGGAACTGGGTGGAAGATATGGCCTCAATACGGCAGCTATCTGGCCCATCATTTTGGCGGTACTACAGGCTGATTCTTTTTAGATTTATGAAAGAGTGTCTCCAATCACATACCATCTTGGTCAGACCCAGGAGTGGTGAGATTGTCAACATCTGTTGGCATCTCCACTTCCTGAGAAGTGACCGTTGCGGTACATGCGAAGCTGGTCTGGCCTGGTGCGTGATATAGGGGAGGGGGGACCCCCGGCCACGACCGGCTGGCGTTGTGGAAGGCAAACTGGATAAGGGGTCACCCAAGCTCGTCTTGTCCCCTCCTTTTGCAGGAGCTCCATGGACACTATGCTGCTCGTTCACGAGGGGCGCCCGTTCCAGCGAGCAAGGTTGAGAAACTCGCTCCTTCGTCTTATGAAGATACCTAGAAGAGGGGGCAGGCGCAGCTGCTTTCGGCTTATTCTAGGATGGAGGAGCAGCACGCGTGCTAGCACCGGGAGCTGGAGGAAGCTGTTGCTGCCACTTCTGGGGAGCCGGGACCCTGAGATCGGTCGCCAAGATTTTGCGAGAGACCTGGGTGGCCCTCGACTCCGTGCGCGGTACAGGGCCCCTGCGCCCCGCGTCAGCATAGCTTCCCCTTTACAAAAATGAAGATCACTTCTTTGCTTTTATGTACGCGATATTTTACTTGACTTTAATGGCAAGAATATATTTTCTCGTTGAAAGAATGTAAAGCTGCGGTAGTAAGCGGAGTATGGTTTACCGCAGTTAGCGCAATGGACCACGGCCTCGCAAATGTCGAAGATGTGACTTTGAGTTCCGCACTTTTCGCATTGCTCTCCCTCGACAGATGCCTGATCCGTGCCTAAAACGCTCTCAACGGAAGCACCACTGGGGGTTGGGGGAATATGGCAGGATACGGCAATTAGGGTTTAAGGTACCCTGCTTTGGTTATCTCTATACAATTGTCGAAATTACATGCTCAGAGAGAATTTCTGAACCATTTTTTTACATTATGCGTTTGACGGCGACGACGCCAGAGCCTTTGATGCCTTCAGTAAGTTTAAGCTCACTGGTTTAAATAAGGTCGACTTCAGAGAAGTCCCCACGAATGGTTTTATGTGTACAGTGAGGGCTCACCGAAATTTGCAAGTCAATATTGTTGGTCATCTTAAATGTCGCTTCCATTTGTTTTTTGCTATTTTTCTATTAACACAAGGAGGTCCCCACTGTGCAGTTTATTAGTCATTGAGGGTAACCCTATAATTTGCTTGATAATGTTATCTACGACGAATGGTGAGAGCTTTGCAACTGATTTATGTTCACGAAGCCAATAAACGACACAAAACCGTTTAAAGGGATCTTCCTTAGATTCTTTTTGAATGGTTTTGTGTTCAAAACACCTTCTTTTAGGGGCATGCCCTCAACATGGTTTGGAGGGGTGGTGCTCCATCGAGGGGTGGCGCGCCCTCTTACCCCACACCTTTCCTTTGGTTTTCCAATCCTGTTCACCCTCTCCTTTCCTTCCTTTTAAACTGCGTAAATGTTTTGTTGGGAGCGTGAATTGTTACGAAAATTAAACGTCGTTGCTACTCAAAAGAGGGTGGTCGTCCGTGTAAGTCTTCTATGCTTTAGAGCGCAGCACTTGGGCGCTCGTTCCCCTGTCTTACGGCGTCGCCGTCGACGTAGCAGCAGGTGGGCGGGAGGGCACGCATGAGGACAAGAGGAGAGTACGAAGGTGGAGGTGGAGAGGGTGCGGAGGAGGGAAGGAGATAACGGAGGAGGAAAAAGATAACGACGCAGGAGGACGTCTTGAGGGTACTGAGAAAGAGGAGAGTATATGACGGAGGTTATGCAGAGGAGCAGGCGCGGGTAGGCAGGAGGAAGAGGGGGTCCTTATCCTCCCCTCCTCCTCCTCCTCCTCTGTATGCTGTCCTCCTCCTTCATACCCTCCCCTCCTCTACGGTAGGGAGGAGGAGGGGGGATACGAAGGAGTAGAACACAGAAGATGAGCAGGGGAGGAAGAGGAGAGCAGGACACCCAGGCGGAGGAGGGAAGGGTACGGAGGGGAGGGTGTGGAATACTTCGCATCCTGCTCCTCCGCACCCTCCCCTCTTTCTCTGGCATACCATCCCCTCCACCTCCTCAAGAGCTGAGTTCTAATTTCCCACTACAGAGATTTGTTACCGTCCTTTAATTTTTTATTATTTAGTTTTTAGACGGTGAACCACGGAATCCGGAGTAGATTACCATGCCAAACAAGGGGTTAGGTAACGCAACATAACAAAAATGGCTTTGCTGAAGACGTTACAGTTTCCCGGCAGTAGTGTGGTGCCGGGGAACTATACCCAAGTGGAGATTCAGACAGAGGTCTATCACCACCCATAGTGAGCCCTTGCCGCTATAGAAGTGGATAAGGAGAGAAAAGACAAAGGGGGGAGGGGTGAAGATAGGCGACTGACTGAATTATCCTGGCAGGTACTTAGTAAACCTCCCGTCTGCGAGAAGCGGGCCGGGGGGGGGGGGGGAGGGAGGGCGAAGTAATGTACTGCACCACATCCAAAGGGTCAAAACCTGCCTTAGGCCTAGATCAACCTCCAGGATGTCATTCCCCAAGGACACGGGAGAGCCACGCACAGCCAGGAGTGGGTGGGCGAACCCCCATATTTCGGGGTCCGTATTGGCGCCACTCACTGAAGTAACGTAGGACAGAATACAAGGAAAAGAACGGCTGGTTTATTTGTGTGTCGTCATGCCTGGCATCACCGGACCGTCGGTCAAGAGCCCCTGACGCGAGTGCTCACATGCCGGTCATCTATGTCGGCGCGTGTCGGCCACGTCTGACGGCATGGCACTGAACACGTGTTCCCTGAACATTTATCATAACACTTCTCCCCCCTTACGGGGAGAAGCGTTGTGGTGGTCGGTGCGTTCTTATCGACCTCCGGGGTAACGGAGTCTATGAACGTGAAGGTGTCGACCTGCCAAAGAGCTGAACGTCCGGACGTGAAAGTGGTGGTGCCCTGGATAATCCTACTGCGCTTCTCACTCAGTTTCGTTGTTGCTGGTGTGGGGCCTATTGGACGGCTCACCCTCGCTGCCCACGGTCTGTGGGTCCAAGGCCCGTGGGTCTACGGCTGCCCTTGTGGAAGTTGAGATGCTGGGAGAAACTCGCGACCTCATCTGGTCGTCATGACGCTTATGCGGGTTTCCTTCATTGTCTCGCAAAGTCACCATCCGAGAAACTTGAGTTGATTGGACTACTCCTGGTTTCCAGTTGTCTGCTGCTCCGTAGTTCCGGTACCATAGCGTCTTGCCAGCATTGAATTTCTCAATCGATGTCTCAACTGCAGGACGTTTTGGTCGGCGAAGTACGTTATCAAATCGTAAGCAGATATCATATCCCAATAACATTTCAGCTGGCGTTTTTCCATATGAAAGGGGTGTCCTTCGATACCGGTGTAGTAACCTGGCCAACCGAGCGTTTAGGGATCCGCGTGTCTTTTTTTAACCCTTGCTTTACCGTTCATACCGCCCATTTTTCCAAGCCATTTGATTGCGGGTGGTCCGGTATTGTGCGCAGGTGATCAATGTTGTTTTGAAGCCTGAACTGCTTGAACCGTTCACTAGAGAATATGGGCACGTTATCGGATACCAGCGTATTCGGAAGACCGAACTGGCTAAACAGGGTGCGGAGGGCTTTATTTGGGGGTCGCCGATGTTGCAGTCTTGAAAACCTGTACGTCGATCCACTTTCTGTGGGAATCCACCACAAACAAAAGCATGTGATTATCGATTGGACTAGCGCAATCCACATGTAGGCTCGACCACTTTTCCCCGTTTTCCGTCCACGAAACGGAGGTCTTCACTGGTGACATTCTAGCTTGAACGCAAACCGGGCAAGTCTTTCCGAGGTTCTCAATGTCCGTATCGGAACCCCGAGACCAGAAAAGTGAACGGGCAAGCGTTTTCATTGCGCAAAAACCTTGATGTGCGTAATGCAGGAGCTGCATCATCGGTTTCTAGGCACTTCTGGAAACCAGAGCCTGATGGCCCCTGTATATCAGCCAAAGACTGATCGTTAACTCCTATTTGCGCGCAAAATATGGTTGAAGCGCTTCTTTGTTCTTTCCTAACTTGTTTGGCCAACCTTCCTTGATCCATACCTGGCGGAGCACCGCGTCTTTTCCGCAGAGTTGAGGTTACTCTATGGCAGACACTAAACCGTAGTCGAGGTGTTCGGTGAGTTATATATACTATTTTATGTCTCTCTCTCTCTCTCTTGCCCGCGTGTGGCGTCATCAAGACTCCGTTGAACCGGCAGCCTACTGAAGGCATCTGTGGGGACGTTTATCTTGCCCGTCTTGCACTAGATTTTGTAGGTGAATGAGCTGAGTAACAGTACCCAACGTTGGATTCTTGCTGCTGTCATGGCTGGGATGGCCTTCTCAGAGTAAAACAGCCGTACCACGGGCTCAGGATCAGTTGACAACGTAAACGTTTGACCTAAACGGTACTTGCGAGCTGTGAGTAGTTCTTCACTGCCACAGACAGCATGCGGGATCTGTGACCGATAGGCCGATCTGCGCCATGGACTGGATGAGGCAAGAGAGCGCCGATTCCACAAGGGGGCGCGTCACATTTTAGATACAGCGGGTGCTTCTGATCGTAATGAGCGAAAAAGCCAGTATTCTTTAAGACGTTCTTCACCTTTATGAAAGCTTGTTAGTCCTCCCTGTCCCACTTGCAAGAGACACCCTTATTGTGGAGGACATAGAGAACCGACAAGTTGGTTGCGATCCTGGCAAGAACCTGTGGTAGTACGTCACGAGTCCCAGGAATGATCGTAACTCGGCGACCCACGTCGGACGAGGTATCTGAAGAACCGCGTAAATGTTCTCTGTCTTGGAATGCAAGCCTTTTACATCTATGCGGTGTCCCTAGAATTCTACCGCGGCCTGTCAGAATTTGCATTTTCTTGGGGGCAACTTGACTCCAAACTTTTCTAATCGCTTTAGAACCTTTCGTAGCAGGTTGCTATCTCCTGTCTTCTCTGCGACAATTATCTCGTCCAAGTATACCTGAACCACGGGTAGTCCCTGCAGCAGTGCTGGCATTCGACGCTGGAAAATCGCAGGCGCAGATCCGGCTCCAAAGGGAAAGCGGTTAAAACAGAACAAGCCCTTCTGTCTTCTCGCCACGGTTAACGGCCTGGCGTCAGCATCTAGTTGAAGCTGGTTGTAGGCATTCTACAGATCGATGGTACAGAAGACATTTCCGGTATTAAGGTTGGCGAAAATGTCTTGAATTCTGGGCAGTGGATACTGCTCTTTCCTTCACGCGGAGTTTACTGTGATTTTAAAATCGCCACACAACTTGATGCTCCCGTTCGCCTTGATCACAGGAACGAGAGGGATAGCCCATTCTGAGCTAGTCAAGGGCGATATGACTCTGACGTTCACCAGCCTATCGAGGTCTTTGTCCACCTTAGTGCGCAGCGCGTATGGAACCATGCGTGCCTTGTGAAACCGCAGCGAAGCTTCTCTCGCACTTGTAGGATAACGGGCGGTCCCTTGATTAACCTCAGGCCTGGCTCGAATAGCTCCGAACATTCCGCGAATAACCCTCGGATGTTTACGTTGTCTTCCGAGCATACAGGAATAGAAGGTATTCACCTGAATCTGTGTTCACGTTGTTGATTGGTACTCCCTCCAGATGAAACGCCTGGATGAGATCCCGCCTACATAGCTTCGGTGCTGGGTATCCCACGACAATCAGTGTTCCCACTTTGGTCTGACCTTGGAAGGAGACATGAACGTCCAGTCACCCTGGCAGAGGTAGTTTGCACGAGAAACAGGAGAGCTGCAGTGACGTCTCGTGTAACCTTGGCTAGTTGTCCTGATGCTTGATATAGGTCGGCCATGTGTCAATCGACACGGGGGCCCCAGTATCTAGTTTCAACTTCAATGTCACGCCCCCGCAGTTAAATACTCGTTAAATAGGCTTGACTATGTTCACACAAGTGTAAACATATTAATAAAACAGCGCAAATGAAGACAAGGACACACAATGGCCGTCGAGACTTGTCCCACAAGGGTTCACAGGTCGTACCAGTCATTGTGTGACGCCTCTTCTTCGCAAAGGCCTACCCTGTTCTTCTGAACGAAGTCGCCTTTTGGGCACGTCCTGGCAAGGTGTCCCTCTTGCTGGCACCGGAAGCACCATGAGTTCCGAAAACGACAACTTCTAGCTATATGGCCGGTCTTGCCGGACCTCTCACACCACCTAAATCTGTCGTTTTTCGCATCCTGGTCATGGTAATTTCTTTCCTTCTTCCGCCGGGGTTCTTTTTGCCTTCTATGAAATGCACAGACGTCTTGGTCACCGTTCGTGTTCTGCGGTTGCCTCTCCATTTGCTGGAGGTTCAACGCAGTAAACTTAGATGCCGGGGTCATTTCCTCTGCCTCCTGCCTTGTGAAATGAGGCTTGGCAAGCAGTTTGCGCACTCCAGAATCGCAGAGCTCGCACACAATGCGATCCAGCAGCATACGGTCGAGCGCTGCACCGAAGATGCAGTTGTCAGCGATCTTGCGTATCTCGAGAATAAATCCCTTCACTGACTCACCCGGCCGCTGACTCCGTGTGAAAAACTTGTACGACCCTGTGGTGACAAATGATCGTGTAACAATTGTACCACTTAGGAGTATTCCAGTTTATTAATCTTTCTGGACGCGCACCGCCCTGCAAGAACTTCAACTGTCCGGGTGTTGAGCGCTGACACCACTAAACACCGCTTCTCCTTTACATCTGTAAGATCTTGTGCCTCGAACTAGGCTTCCAAACGAAACTTAAGGCGTCCCATCTGTCGGTGGTTTCGTCGAACTGCGGCAGACCATTGAAAGTCGCCATGCGCTCGTGCCTCTCTTGCGTAGCCGTCGTGGATTCGTCGCTCTTCGCCACTGTATTAATGTAAGCCGGAATACAAAGAAAAGAACGGCCGGTTTATTTGTGAGCCGCCATGTCTGGCATCCCCGGTTTGTCGGTCATGAGTCCCTGGTGCGAGTGCTCACATGCCGGTAATGTGTGTCGGCACGCGTCGGCCACGTGTGTTGACGCGGCACTGAACACGTGGTCCTTGAACCTTCGTCATAACACTCACCAAACACCTTCTTTCACACGTGACCCCTGCAGGGTGCAGACTGACTTAAAATAAGAGTTAAAACATTCAACCTTAGCTTCATCGGAAACGACGGCACTACCATCAACCAAGAATGCTGGAATATAGGTGTCTTCCTTTCTGTTTGCATTTATGAACTTCCAAAATTCCTTAGTTTTTATGTTCAAATTTAAAGGAAGTTGTCGAAGAACGCTTTCCTCTTCTGTTTAATTCCTATTTTAAGCCCCTTATTAATCTTTTCGTATATATGCTCATTTAGCACTGACCAACTTTTGGAAAGCTTTTTGTAGGCGCCTCTCGCTTTCGCTATAAGTTTACGATTTTCTGCATTAAACCAAGGTTCATTTTTTACGCTGATTTGTTCGCCTCTCGCACCATCAGATGTCTCTGAACTTCGCGCCTTTTCTCTCTTGGGCTGCCATCGTCGTAGTCGATTCGGGATTGAAGAATAGAAGCCTCGCAAAGACGAGAGATATTCAGCCTGATCGCTCCGCGAGTTCCAATTTTTTTGTTGTTAAAAATATATCACATAGCTTCGACGTTACTATTTTCTGAAAGAAGAGAAAATGCATAATAATAGGTTTTAGCTCCGCAGGGAACGAGTCGTAATTGCCTGTCATTCAAAAATGTTTTTCGTGAACGGTCTTTTTTCTTATGCATTTCTGGCTCTGTGAGTTTGGCAACGACCACAAAGTAATCTCATATAACCCGGATAAATTCTGACATCGGATACATCACCAGAAAAATTGCATAAAATCAAATTCAAGACAGCAAATACTCAGGTCGGTTTGTAACATATTGATCAAATGTAAATACAGCAATCATGTAGGCAAACATTGAGTAAAAACGGGACCCATCACATCTTTTTATTACCTATATACATGACTATTTACGTCGTCAGATAGCACACTCTCACAGCCGCCTGCTGCCTATTTTAAAAGGTATCTTCGCCTCACCCCTCCCCCGAAGTAGGGAGTTTCTTCAGTAATTTTCGTAGCCAATTAGGGCGGAGCGTTCGATCCCGAAGTCCGAGACCCGCCCAGGTATTTTTGCTTTCTACCAATCCACCGCCACCACCCTCTCGCACCATCAGATGTCTCTGAACTTCGGGCCTTTTCTCTCTTGGGCTGCCATCGTCGTAGTCGATTCGGGATTGAAGAATAGAAGCCTCGCAAAGACGAGAGATATTCAGCCTGATCCCTCAGGCGTTGTATGTTGGATGCGGTTTAGCTCGATAACTCTTTCAGCGGGAAGAGGCAAGCTTAACATCTTGCCAAAATGTCGCGCATCCACCACAGCGCCGCGTGATGTTGCCAGTCATCATCGGCTCAGATGTGCGGTCGACAACTGCAACCCGAAGGACCGGGGTGAGACACAGGGGCTTGAGGAAGAAACTTGACCTTCGGTGAGGAATGGTCGCCAATCTATTGTATCTGATGGCTGCTCCAGCCGTTGGTGCTGCTGCTAGAGGAGCATCGCCCATAATCCGCTGGCAGCGGTTTCGTATTCTCAATCCTTTGATTAGAGGCATCCAACGACAATAGTACGCGGCTGGTTTGGTGCGTCGACTGACCCTGGCTCCGGGCCAGAGATAACAGCGTCTCCGCCGACCAGAGGAGGGTCTTGAGAAAGAGTAGTCAAAACCACTCCTTAGAAGCACACGGTCTCGTTGCCGAGGACGACGAATGAAGTAGTGCCTCTGGTACACACTGGGGAATGGCAGACACAAAACCAACATTCGACCAAGCGCCGCACAAGCAAGCAGCCAGCTCCCCTCCTTCAATTCGCCAGATCATTTAGGAAGAAAATGAATGTCCTCCGAAATATGCCTAACCCTCTCACAAAAGAAATAAAAACATGACAATCACCACTCTCTATGAGTTGTGACAGAATAAACCTTCAACTTCATAACTCGCTTATGTTCCACAATAAGCGAAATCAGGGCCCCCCTGAAAGCGTCTTAAACACTTCATGATACATATCAGAACACAAAAGAGATGACGCACTAAGTATTTTATGTCTCCGAACGAACCACGTGAGCGAGATAGGCCAAATCTTGTTCCAAGAAACCTTGATAGTTCGCTGCCACTCGCAATAGTTATTTTCTTAAGGTTAACCGCATTTGATAGTAACACAACTAAAAATAGGCAGTACTCTGTATTACAATAACACCAGATTCAACCAACAAACCCACCAGAGCAAAAAAATATATATATCTGACACCCACCAAAAGAAATCAAACTGAGCGTCTGACACTAGCCAAGCCGATTGCAGAATCTATATTCAAATGCATATATTGTTTTTCGTCACGGCTTTTCTACCTTAACGTACACTCTTCCCCTATTTAGTCGGAAAGTCTCTCGTGCTTTAAACCACATCAAGTCCGCCCTCAGTTCCACTCTAGCCCCCATGTTTTCTGCCTCCGGATTTCATAATGTGCTCAAAGCCGCGGGCGAAAGTTCCTCACTTGAGCTCTGCACCTGACGTGATTTCGGGTTGTGAGTTAAGGAGATGATCTAAACAACCCTTGCAGTTGGACGGGATCCAGAAAAGGCACACGAATGCTCCTGTGGTTCGCGGAAAATCTTCACTGTTCCTCGTAGTGGAAGTTCCAGATGACGTAGCCAGCTTGACCCCCCCCCCCCACCGCTCCCCCTCCCCTCCCCTTTTTCTATCACGTCCAATGACATCTTGAAACTATTGCGCCCTCTTTAGAGTGACTCGGTCTCGATCCTTTTGACCATCCCCGCTGGACTTCTCAATTTTGCGGCTGAAGTCCCTGCGCATGTCGCCGCTGACTGTTGATGTGTCCATCCTTGGGATGAATTTCTCTCTTCTTTCCGTCTCCTGCCGTCGAAACCAGCTTCCACGCAGGACTTGTGCTTCTCAAACTTCCGATGACGTTCCTCTTCGAACGAGCCAGCCCGAACCAGGCTGGATGACTCTGATCTTGCGCCGCTTCGTCCTCTGTTCCTTCAGTACTGAAGGGCTGCTTCTAACAAGACGATTTCTCCAAGCGTCCCTGACTTGGGTCTTTACCGTTCACCGGGAAGGGCTCAGCCGCGTCCCCGCTGCATCCTATGGTTTCCTATCCGACGCCGGCTGGTGGGTCCTCAGAAGGGATGACCTCGTCATTTCTCTTTGCTGCACTCGATGACAGTTGCCGCTGGCTGGTCGGGCAGTCATCGACCCTCTCCTGACCTCATCATCCGAAACGTTCGAGATAGATTGACAGACGCTGACCTTCCGTCGGCTCGCCTTGTGTTCTATATGCCTTGAACGACGGCTTGAACAGGACGATTTCTTTGAGCGCCAATGACCTGGGTCCACGTCCTTGTCCAGGAAGGGCTCATCCGTCTCCTCGCCGAATCCTCATACCTTTCTTTCGCGTCGACCACTGGTTTATGGTTTTATGGGGTGAGTGCATGTCCGCTATTTGCCTGGCTACGATGACAGTAGCCGCTGGCTGGGCGCACAGTCATCAAATTACGGAGATGAACTTCTGTATCACTCTAGCCCGTTCGGAGAACGCTGACCTTGAGCAGCCCCTTATTGAAACTCTTCTATTTAAAAGCCCGACTTGAAAAGAATGATGTATTCGAGAGCCACTTGCTCGAATCTACTTGTTTGTCCTGTTCTTGGTCTCTATTCGTACTGCCAGCGACCGGAACGATCCAACTTCGGATCCGATTCCGGATCCAGTGACCCCCGCTTCTCCGCGCTGCTTTATATGAGCTGGATAGATTTCTACGGCTTCAAAACTTTGCTGATCTCGTTTTTGTCACCCAGGAAGCAGCCGTTGGGCTTTTAGAGCGCAGCTCTTAGGCGCCCGTTTCCAGCTTGAGGGGCGTCGGTGTCGCCGTCGCCGACGCCGCTCGGAGGGAGGAATAGCAGGCAGGACGAGGAGGTGAGCAGGAGGAAGGAGGGGTATACGCTCCCCTCAGTACCCTTCCCTCCTCCTCCTCAAGAGCGGCGCTCTAATTCGGTGTTACAGGGAGTTGTCAGCGGCTTTCATCTTTTTAGAGGGCTTCTTCCTTTCTCTTGGATCGTCGCGATCCCCTGCAAGCCGCCAACTCGGCAGGTCTAGATTGCGCTTCTTGCAGAACGGCATTTTGTGTGTCGACTGGAGAAAGAGGCTGGTCTTCGGTCGATTCCGAATCCTCCTGCTCAGTCTTCTCTTCCCTCTGACACATTTTCTCGCCAGCTACGGAAAACGTTTCAGCTGCGTTCGGCGCGTGCACTGCTTTAACTTTGAACACTCGGATCTCTCCACACTGGGCTTGGTCCCCCTCATACGTGAACCTGCGACGAAATGTGACCGCTACATACTTGGAGTCAGTTGCCTCCAGCACGACCTCTACGCTAGCTGCCCCCTGCTTAAGAAGCGCCACTGGTATCCTTTTCTTTTTCAGCTCAAGACTAATTTGTGGTAGAGCTCTAATCTGCTCCTCTCTTTCCAACTCGCGATTTTCACTCTCAAATTCCCACTTGAGGTTTTGTTCCTCAAGTGTCCGCTTGAGATTCTCTTCCTCAAGTTTTGATCTCTCGGGATACTCAATCTGTTCCTCATCGCTGATGCCTGTGCAGCAGATGAATTCTATTACTTGCGGCTTCCGCTTGGCCTGCCCCAAATCAATTCCAAATCTGTGGAAGTTGTACCAAATCTGGCACAAGCAGCGTTCCCGGGTGCCTGGCTTACTCGGTATGCATGCACTCTTTTTCTAATGCGTTACCTTCGTTAAGCCCCTATAAAAAAAACTTTTAAGAGCTCACGTGTCTGGCGTGTTAGAGTAAAAAAAGTCGGGAACCCACCCATACCGAGAGCCTTGATCTGGCGAAGTCGATCTCGCCGCTGCCAACCAGATATTCGGACCGCGCGATTCTCTAGGCAGTGTCAGGTAGGGCCAGGCAGGACAGAAACCGAAGGACGACTCCAGGCAGGAACATCAAGGGATGAGAGGGCGCATCATGATAAACTTTGTTTAATGCCTATGTACGTATTTGCAACGCCATATAGCACACTCTCACCGCCACCTGCTTCCTTTTTAAGGGTTCACTTGGCGCCACCTCCCCAGTACAGAGTCCGTGCATTTAATGCTTGTATCCAGTGGGGGCGAAGTGTTCGTTCCCGGAATCCGCGACCCGCCCAGGTCTTTTCCCTTTGCGCACATGCCCATCTCGCAGCAGCAGATGTCTCTGAACGTGACGCCTTTTCAATTTGGACCGCCACCGTCGTAGTCGAGTCTGGACTAAACAATAGAAGCATTCCGAAGACAATGGAGATTTTCGCTGATCACTCTAGCGTTTTTTCTGGAGCAGGCTTAACTCGAGGATTATGTCAGCGGGAAGAGGCCGGCTTATGCTCTTGCCCAGGGGTCGTGTAGCCTCCACGGCACCAGGCGATGTTGCTAGTCATTAGCGTTCTCGACGGCTAGTCGCCGATTGTAAATGGGATGGCACACCCCCGCCCAAGGGGTTGAGATGGAAGGCGAAAGGAAGGAATGTGACCTTGGGTAAGGAAAGGTTGCCCGTCCACAGTGTCCGATGGCTTCTTCCAGCCGTTGGCGCTACAGCTCAGTAGCATCGTCCAGTAATTTAATGGCTGAAGATTAGGATCCTCTATCTTTTTATTAGGAGGCATCGGAATACAATAGTAGGCGGGTGAATTAGTGCGTCAATTGACCACGGCCTCAAGGCAGAATAACAATCCGATGGTAACGAGGGTCTCTTAGGTAAGGTATACTGTGTTGTTATTTTTCTTTCTTTTATATTTGGAGTGGTCCTATAGGCATCGTCTTTCTTTCTGGCGATCGCACCAAAATGTTTGGAAACACTGTAAGTCGCGTTTTTGGATTTACAGGCGTTCCATATTTTCGAAAGCTTGCTATAATAGGCCGAAACCTTGGGACATTGAAAGTTCCTAATCAGTGCGCCCTTTGTATGAAGGTGACATCAATGCATAAGCCATCCTCACCAATGTGCTTAACAATGGTTTCCAAGTCTTAAAATGACTCATAATAAAACACCAGGTTCGTCCTGTGGCTCCAATATTCGAGATCCTCTAGACTTTCCTCCAGCTTTCTTCTATTTTCTTAAACATCAGAGGTGCATTGTTCGATTAGATCGGTCTTTGCAATTTGCTTTAACTTTGTTGTGAAACTGATTGCTTTCGATAATATTTAAATTTTGACAGGACATTTTGTAGGCCGTTTTACAGGTCGGTCAACACGGATTCTAGGGAAGCCATTTGTTCTTTAGTTGCAGAACCAGGATTAGTTGAAATGTCACCACTCAGCAAAAGCAACAAGAGTACAAACATAATTTTATTTTCTAAAGAATTGTTTTTATCTCTCACCTATTATGTAATAAACGTACTTATGCCTAGTGCTCAAAGTCAGGAACAGATAGTTGGGTGCAGCTGGCAAAAATATATCAATGGAACGGAAAGGATAATAATAATAATAATAATAATATTTTATTGTTCTTTGTTTACGATACAGAAAATCGGGTCCGTCAAAGCCTAGAGGCTTGTACGACGTAAAACAATCACCGACCAAAAAAACAATCACCGATCTTTATCAGGAAATATTTACGCTAGCGCGTGGACTCCTTCCTGAAAGCTCCGAAACACAGATATTCCGGGATATTCTGGCTCGAGCACTCCACTTGGTTGGCTAGTGGGTGTAATGGGTGGAATCTCTAGGAATTCCGCAGAGCTTGGAATCATCGAATGAGAAGTTTGACAGCAGGAGCGATGTATGGGTTCTATTTGTCCCGCGCGCGTCTCGTTATTTATATTTTTTCGTTCAAACCCGAAGTGTCCTCGAATTCTTTTTCTTCTTTCGGAGGTGTCATCAGTGTCGCTCTCGAAAAACGGGGGGTCTTGCCCGACTCACAAAATTCCACCAAGGTCCTTGGTCGCCGAACAGCTAGTCTCCAGGTCGCCGCGCTTGCGGATGAGCCGGTATTTGGGAACCACCTGAGGCGTCAGCTTGTCGTAGATTGCGCTGGCTCCCCTTTCTTGCGGATGCATGTCAGGGTTACTTGTCCCGTAGGTGAAGGCCTGAAAACCATGGGAGTGGGCGTTGGGGTGCTGTCTCAGGGGCTTGTGGGCGCCCTTAATAGGTAATCGGTACCACCTTAATCCTGGTTGACTTCCTCAGCTAGGTCGTTACTGCTCCTCCACGCAAAGGCATAACTCTAAAGGGGTGGAGTATACGCTGCATTCCTGAGCAGACCAACTTCAAGGTCGCTGTGAGCAGCGAACACATCAACAGAAACAGGAACCGCTGCACACAGTTCCACCAAGCGGTGATACGCTCTCTTTAACCACCATACCTTTTTGTGCGTAAATAAATCTATATTTTTAGTCAACGACGCTACCACAGAAAATACGTCAAAGCGAAACATTGCATAAAGCGAGATGGTGCACACACGTGAAGGTTACAAAAAGTAAAAGGAAAAACAATGAAATTCCTAAATTTCGGCTCTTCATTTCAAGCTAAATCCCGTACAAATATTTTCAAAACGAGCTGCTCAGACTATATACGCTGGAGGTAACTGCGCACATCTTGTACTTAACCGCGAAGATTATTTGCTGCAAAACCAAACTCCATCGCAGGGGTCGGGCATTCATTCACAATTTAGTTAGCTACGTCAAGGGGCAGTTCCTAAAGTCAAAACCAGTGAAATGTGTATAGCCTTAATGTCCACACACCCGAACGTCTGAGGCAACCAAAATACTGAAGCCGGTACACCGATTGCCAGCTGCCTCTTCGGGTGCGAGACAAAAGTTGAGTGACGAAAACAATCGGATATGCGTAGAGGTAGCAGGATAAAGTTTTTCCTGCACAATTTAGACAGAGGCATTCCTTTTCCGACGCACTGTAAGCTTCCTCTCGGTCGCGGAGTTTCCTGATTGCTTGCAGCACAGGGGGGGGGGGGGGGGGGGGGGCTACCCGAGATCATCCTCCTGACACAAAATCACTCTCAAGCCGCGATTACTGCATTCGCACAACCCTACAAACGAGCAATTCTTCGCCCCTGGAATGCCTCTTCCTTTGTTGTCGTCCCACCGATTTTTATTGCGTTCGGTCTCCCGGATCGCATCTTTTAGTGGGCTAGAGCTTAATAATTACTAAGGAATATAGCGCTGGTAATACCCCGTTAACCCCAAGAAAACACGTATGGCAGTTGTTTACTCAGGTTGCTGGAAGTCTTTAGTGGCCTCGAATTTGAGTTCGTCGGGCCTTTTCACCCCTTGACCCACGATATGGCCGAGGCATCTCACATCGCCTCAAGCCAACTGGCACGTACTTGGTTTAACAGTTAGACGTGCGCTCCTATACATTTCAAATACGCCAGAAACGTGGTTCATGGGATCTGCCTAAGTTGACAAAAAAATTGCGATGTCACCTGGATATGGTAGCGCGTAGTTTTCTTCCCTTCGCAAAACTCTCTCCATCATTCGCGAGAAACAAAAATGAAGCGGTTTTGAGGCCAAAGCTCAAAACCAAAGGGGCGGAATGTGCCAGTCGGGGTTAAAAAGGCTGCGTAATGGTTGGCTCTTTGCCTCATCGGGACCTGCCATTAACCGTGCACTAGGTCTATCGTCGAGACATAGCTAGCCCCACTAATCGTCTCAACTCTTTCCTTTATGTTGGGAAGTGAGTTAGCCTGGCCTCTGGAGATCGCATTGAGTTTCCAATAATGAATGCACAGTCGGCAATCCATTCCCGCAAACACAACGATAAGCATGGGGGAAAGAGTATTCACTTTCACAGGGAACGATTCCTCACAAGTGCAGCATGCACTCAACCTCTTCTTTTAAGATAGGCTGTTACTTGGTGACCTGTGATAGGGACGTAATCGTACAGTAACGCTGGATGTGAGCTCGATGTCATGCATGACAAGGGAGGTTTGTCCGGAAGTCAATTAGAACAAGTTCCTAGTACTTTTTTAGAAGAGCTCTCAAATCAGCCCGCTGGGAAAGAAAGATCCTCCGAATGGACCGCCTGGGCCGTGACTTCTTCTAATCCGACCGGCGTCCCAGCCTCCACACAGCAGCGAAATATCTGTCTGAACTTCTACTGGGGAGTTCAGGGTTACGTTGACCACTTCCGTTTCGCTCACTTAGGGATTCATCAGATTGCAGGCATAGATTCGTATTTCCTTTCTCCTGCCTCTTGTCTCGATCGCATAGTTGGTAACTGACATGTTTTCAGTGACTTTGAAATGTCTCTCCTATTGCATCTGCAGCCTATATTTTGGCGTGAAAGCCGAAGCAAGAGGACTTAATCACCCTTTGGGTACTCACGGACCCGGACGCTTTGGCTATAAAAAGGTTTCACTGTGATCTGGGCTTCTTTCAGATTAACCTTCTACATTTTTCTCGAGCTTCGGAATCTATTTTAGCAAATCAAGAAAGTACTGTACCACGCTCGGATTGGATACCTTTGCCTCCCACGTTTCGCGGAGCAGGCGCAACGGAGTCCGAAAACAAAGGCCGTACACTACTTCGGCCGGGATGAAGCCAGTTGCCTCGTTAGTCACTCAGCGTAGCGCGAACAACATTTCCAGCAGGCAGGCATTCCATTTGTTCCAACTCTTACAGGTTAGCGCCATCAGTATCCGTTTCATGGCGGAGTGACACCTTTTAACACTGATTGGCTGCGGGTGATATACCGAATTTTCTATAATCTTAATACTGCACTTTTCGCGGAAGCCAGTAGCTAAATCGCTTGTGAATACGCTCCCTCGGTCGCTCTGGAACTGTCGGAAGAAACCGCCCCTGGCAAAAATCAACAAAGGTGCGTTGAATACCTCCACCGAACTCTCTTCCTTCATTGGGACAGCCTCCGGAAACTTGGTGGCCCCGCACGTGATCGCTAGAGCATAGCGGTACCCAGCCTTAAAAACCGGAAAAAGACCAGGAACATCGACGACCACCCGCCTGAATGGTTCCGATAATATTGGCACAAGAATCAGGCGTGCTTTACCTTTTTCATTGAGTTTGCCCACCTTCAGACAAACATCGCATGCTCGCACCTGAGACTCGGCATCTTGGAAGCATGTGTTTCGTCTTTTTTGTTGTTTTGTCCGAGTGATTGGATTATCCCGCTCCACAGCACAGGCGCAACAGATCCGCTCGATATTTTTCTGAAACTAGAAGCTGATTAAACGTTCGACCCGACCGATCTCTGTAGTGTCGGCACAGCACAGCAACTCGTACAGGATATGTAACATTTTTTTTTCTGGTCACGCCTTTCTTAGAGGTTTCCCAAATATTATCTAGACCATGGTCAGTCCTTTGGTCCTTGATGATAACTTTCTAGGTTACCGACATGAGCGTCTCAATGTTTTCCAACGTCGGGGGCAGTCTCAACTCGTTCATCTCTGTTAGCTGCTGCTGACGAGTTTTCTTTTCGACCGCGAGGTTTTCCTCACTTCCCCGGTTTTTCTCTGCCTCCCCGGTACTGGTCTGCTCAGAAACCCCCGCCGGCGGATTATTTATATTTCCTGGGCTAGCGTCGTCATAACTAAGACGCGTGAAAATCTCACGAGCCTTAGTACTCGCGACCGCTAGAAGAAGTACCTCCCCGAGGCTCTTGTCTCGTTCTTTCAAGATCCTGTCCTTTCGGTTTGAAAATAAATAGGGGTACTGTGGCAGCGGTTTCTCCAAAACAACCCTCTAAATACCCACCTCTCCGAACTGTTCATAAATCAGAACGTCGGTGACTGGGACCCACACGCTCCCCTCGTCTGGCGCCGACTTGATCCAACTACGCTTCCCGTTGCAAATGGTGTCGGTAACGTACGACGAGTGAACTAAGTGAATAGTTGACCCACTCTCGCGCAACACGCGGCACTACTCCGTTCACTATCATGTCAAAACAATATGGACCCAGGCGCACATCATTCTCCTCGCGCTCGCTAGCGTAGGCAAAAGCCGCGTTTTGTTTTTTTGACATCCGGCGGCAGTGTGCCCAGTTTACTGGCAATTAAAGTACCTTAAAGGCTTCCTGGCCTTGATGGATTTATTTTTCCGAGTGACGTGCTCGTTGCCCCGGAATATCGTAAAGCTCTTATCCTCCACCACCCCTCCCCTCCTTCCGCGACTCTGGTCTCTGCTCTTTTCCAGCCCCATTTGCTCCTTTCATCCGCGCTTTCCTTCTCGAAGGCCCTCCCCGTTTTCTTTTTACCTCCGCTACGTGAAGTATACTCATCCTTAAGGTCTGCGGCACGATAAACAATGACGAAAGTAATCACTGGAGAAGGGGAACACGAGGGACAAAGGACAAACACAAATCTCCAAACACAGCTAGGCGACTGGTGCGTGACCGAAAAAATCCGCCTGGTCCGGGTATCGAACCAGGGACCTCTCCATTACGGTGGATCACTCTACCAACTGAGCTAGCCAGGGGTTAGACATCAGTAGAGCAAACGGGTTTTATCAGCTGCCACCTGTCTAACGCCATCGAGGGTGAAGCTTGCTATTTAAGGTTATGATTTCAATGCATTTAAATGCAAAGTTTCAAGCGAACTGGACATGAATGACGATTTTCGGTCGCGCACCAGTCACCTAGCTATGTCTGGAGATTTGTGTTTGTGCTTTGTTCCTCTTGTTCCCCTTCTCCAGGGATTATTCTCGTCATTCCTGTCCAGCTCGCTTGCTCTTTTGCATTTAGATGCATTATAATCATAACCTTAAATTGCAAGCTTCACCCTTGTTGGTGTTAAACTGGTGGCTGCTGATAAAACACATTTGCTCTTCTGACGTCTAACCCCTCCTTAGCTCAGTTCGTAGAATGCTCCACCTGTAATGGAGAGGTCCCGGGTTCGATACGCGGACCAGGCAGATTTCTTTGGTGGCGCACCAGTCACCTCGCTGTGTTTGGAGATTTGTGTTTGTCCTTTGTCCCTGTTGTTCCCCATCTCCAGGGAATATTTTCGTCATTCTTGTCCAGCTCACTGGCATCTTTGCATTTCAATGCATTATAAGGATAAACAGTGTCTACTCCTGTCATATCCTGAATTCACGTTCGTATGCTTTCAGAGAAAGTCTAACAGAACAGTTTGAGCGCGATCTACCCCAAAATTTTCTCCTTGTCATAAAACACGGCGACCTTCATCCACTAAAAGGGTACGATCAAAGTTCGTATGCGAACTCCGCATAACTGGCCATCAAGTTCTTGGTCATGCCCCTGAACTTCTGTCTGAACGCTTCTGCCGACAAACGGTGCTTCTTTAGCAGACAGCTCTTCGCACACTCGTCGTTTGAGCCGTCCACGCATAACCTCGCGATTACCCCGCTGCAACGCATGACAGCACGCTCAGTAAACTTCTTGCCCGAGAAAGCCGATTTAAACGTACTCTCTCGCAGGCTTTCTCAAAGCTCACAAGGTAGGGGCCTATACCTTGTCGCACCTCAAAAAACATCGAGTTTGTCATGTGTCATGTCATAGAAACTTCGGGTGCTTTCTAACCTCCGTTTGGCGTCTTCCGCTCGTTTTCTTAAGCTCGACCTCGAGACGGAATTTTCGCAGTTCTAATTCCCTACATCTTTCTTTGTTTTCTTTCTTTGTTGTGATATTTTCGCGTCCCTTTAGCTTCATCGTTGTCGAGATTTTCGTCCTGGATAACCTTAACAAGCTCCCTGTTTTTCATCTATGTGCTCGCGTCTACCTCAGGCTCAACAAAAATGTGGAGCTGCTCACACCTTAGCACACGCTGAAGATCCATGTCTGTGACATATATGAGTGGAAACACTCTGCACTACCGAAAAGCAACAACTTCAAAAACGCCTTTACGACAGTTTCTTGCGCCCCTGCAAACTGTGTACTTCTCTTATACAGGCATAGTGACAGAGAAAAGATGCCGTCACTCACAAAACTCTGTTTACGGCCATGAGATATGTTGCCGCTGTTGCTCAAACGTCGTAGCTGTTCATACCACCAGCCGCCATCCAGTTGCAAGGACCCAAGGACCATCGTAGCGGGAAGAACATCATCATGATTCCACAGAAATTGAAATCGTCGCATGAGAAGTTCGATATTAGATGCACGTCGCATGCGCCTGCCGCTGCGCTGACGTAGAATCCAGCAGACTGATGGCAGCGGTGACGAGACACAACGGCACAATAACCGGCACCAGGAAAGGCTTACGCGATTACACGGCCTTGTTCCTGCCAGCTCCAAAAACCAGGGACTCCGTGACACGCGCATGCTTATATGCTGGATTGAGCAGTCCACTCGGTAGGCTGGAGGGTGGGATGGGTGGAACCTTGAAGAATTCCGCAGAAGTTGGAATCGTCGGACGGGAAATTTGAAAGTAGGTTGACTTCGTATGCAGCTGCCGCTGTTCTGATGTAGGATCCAGTAGACCGATGCCAGACGCGGCGACGTTGAGCGGCACAATAACCTGCACCAGGACAGTTCTTTTCGTGAGCACATGGCGTCCTTCCTGCCTGCTCAAAAAGCTTAAAAAAAGGGAATTCTCGCCGCCTTGCGCAAAATTTAGCGGATGATTTCTTTCTACGCAGCTTTTCAAAAGCTTCTTTCGATTTACATGCACATTCTGCACCAGTGCAGGAAAGTGTAGGGCGGTGTACTTCTTGTCGTATGTTGATACACATAACGGAAGTCCACTGCTCTGCACCTTTCTGCACCGGCGCAGGAGGTGCAAGTAAATCGAACACAGCTTCTTTCTGCTTACGAGAATCACAGTCCGCATAGTCACAACCCAGCTAGCGCATGTTCATCGCATTGAAGGGCAGGCAAAATACAGGCCACTCGCACGCACGCTGAAAGTAGAACAAACCAGAAGCGCTTTTTTGAAAGTCTATAAATATTTTCATAAATTACCCAGAACCAAGGAGATATACATTTTACAAGTAGATACACCGGCTGCCGCATGCAGCAATTTTTTCTAAATAAAATATAAAACAAATGACATATTTATAAGGAAAAACGAGTGTGTGCAAACATTCTCCGCTGAGCTTTAGATGTTTTTTTTTTTTTTTTTTGTTTCTTTGCCAGCGTAACTCCTTGTTTGTGATGTAAGAAAATCGGATTTACGCCAGCAATTTCACGAAACCAACGAGCCGTGGCTTGAGTGTACCGAGTTGCAAAAACGATTCTAATGCGAAAGAATGAACTGTCCTAAGGAATGAAGCCGACGTTTTCTAACCGCGAAGAACGTCACCTATATTCAGTCTGTAGCAGCGAAAAACGTCAGCTGAATTCCCAATGGCTGTGCAAAGCGGCAGCTAAATTGCACTTGGCTGAGCTAAACCGCACCCCAAGCCCCAACGGCCAAAACCAAAGCAACGGAGGTGCTTTGTCACGGAGTCCGTTGAGGTGGCGGATGTTCCGCGCCTGCGCAGATGGGGGCGCGTAGTGTCACTGTCGGAGCGCGGCTCCGCGCCGAGCTTCGCACTCTCACCGCTGCCTCGCCCAGCGGCGCAAAAGTCGCCATCGTGCCAGGGCGGTCTACGCTGCGCACCCCCACGCTCCCTGTCGGCGCTGTGCCTGCTTCTGGCGGCGTTCAATTGGATATTAAAGGGCCGATGAAAGGAAATTTGGGCTGGTATAAATCTGTTTAGATTGGGATTTTACTAATAGCACATCTTTCAGTGGACCAAAAGGAAAAAGGTAGAAAGTCAAAAGCCTGACTTTCAGTGCGAAAATTAGAAAACACAGCGGACTATTTCGTACCTCGTCCCCTTCGTAAGCTCTCCGTCTTTTCACTGTAATACATCCGCGGTTCCCAAAGCGCGTCACCGGGTCCAAACGCACGTCACGCAATACCGGACCTCACTTATTCCCTTCACCCCAAAGCTGACATTGTGGTGGAAGCTACGCGCTTGCCCGACCAATCAGCGGCCTCCCTTTCATCACCAGACCTCATTCTCTGCGCGTGGGTGTGCGCGAGAGAGCGTGATCACGTGGCAAAAATGTGGCTGGCCCAGCGAGCACGTAGCTTCCACAGCACTGTCAGCTTCGGGGTGAACGGGATGAGGAAAGCAACTTTTGTCTGAATTTTGAGCGACGGGCTAATCTTCTAGGGGGACAATGGCTCTGTCCGGGTACACAAACCAGATTCCGAGCAGGAGGGGCCTCTTCTCTTTTCGTCTTCTTGAACTGTTTGGTAGAATGCGCGGTTTATGAGTTGGGGAGGAAAGCTAAACAGGAAAAACTTGGAAAAGCGTTTCATGACCACTTTAATGCTTTCGCATTCACAACTCATAAAAGTGCTTAGGTTTCCTCGGGATTTTTCTCGAAATCGGAAATACTTTTTTTTTTCATAGTTAAGTACGAATTTCAAACTGATACAGTGAATATAAAAAAATATATATATATTGCTAATTCCAGATTGTCTTACCTCTGGTTGTTTTGCTGTTCGATGCGAACAAGGTGGGCGCAAGCCTATCTGAGTGCCGGCTATTAGCCTTGTTCCACGCCGGTTACGTCGCGTTTTTGATGTCGGGGGAAAGTGGGTGAAAAACCTAAAAAGAACAATGTCTCGGACGTTTTAATCCTAGAGTGAATCTGAAGGAACAAAATAGTATTTAGTAATCTGGAACATACCAGCACTCAGCTGACTTTTTTTGTATTAGATAGCCAAAGACATAGCGGATCTGCCCTTTAAGTGCAAGCTCTACAGCTTAGAGACATAACGCTGGGTCACACACTTGCGACTGTTTACGACCGTTTATGCTTAAACAAGCGGATTTAGGCCCGTTATGACATCTGGTGAGCGGTACCCCTATAAAAATGGCTACCGCCCTTCTATGGATATCTGACCGAAGTTCTATCGCCCCTGCCGTCATTCTATCGCCCTCGCTTGAATTTTATGGACACTTTCTCGCCCCTTTCTCGACGTTTGGCACTGACGTGGTAGGCGCTAAAATGGCAATCAAATGGCTAAAAAACCTTTTAGCGTCTTTTTATTTACAAGTGTCCATACAATATTTGTATGTCGTCATTTTATAATTATCCTATCGTCAATCTAGCGCCCCCCAAGGTGGTGGAATATCGGCCAATTTCTGCTGCAAGTGAACGCGAGTGTGCCGCGGCAAATTGAAACAGACCATACGTGGGAAACGTTTTTAAAAATATATTTTAATTGCAATTACAATTACTTTGCTCCAAAAGTATTTTAACCACAATTACAATTCATGAAAAGTAATTCATTACAATTACAATTACTTTAAAAAGTAATGCAATCACTTTAATATTACTTAATTCTGAGAGCGACCAACTTGGGCCATATAACTTCAAACGAGATGTTAAGAATGCAACAGATTTCTTCATTCCTTGCCCCAATGTTTGAGGAGGCTTAAGCATCGCTGTATAAATGTCACGTGTAGTACATTCCTTTTGTGAATTTGGTAAATTAATGAGATAACTTGACAGTTTGGGGTAATGAAATCCTACGTTCCTATATTTTCATTAAATAATAATAAATTAGTTCATATACCCGAAGACGCCAGATCACTAAAATAAAATTGGATTGACACACTTTTGGTAGCCAGGCAAATAAAATGCGACAATTCGTCATATCTGAATATTTTAATAGTGTTAATATAAGTTTACAATCCACATCCACACGCGCTAATACGACCATATTTACAGACAAACGTTTCATTTTTTTTCTTTTGGGGGGGGGGTGGTTCAGACTTAACCAAACCATTTTCTCTCCCCCCTTCCTACGCCACATGCTTCCCTCTCTTTGCAAATATCAGCTGATCTTCCAACATCTTATCTCTTTTGTGCAGGAATGTTTGTGATAGGCGAAACAACCACTATAATTCGAAAGTAATTTGTAACTTGAGTAGAAGTTACTCAAAAAAGTAATTAAAGTAAACTACTAATTACCGAAATAAAAATGTAATTTAAAGTTACTAAACTACTCAGAAAAGTAGTTACACTACAATAACTTTAGTAGAGTAGTTGAACTACGTACAAGTCTGCGACCATATATATACCGGGTGTTTTTGCGAAGACTTTCAGAAATCCTAAAAATTAGGGCGTTTGAAAAAAAAAAAAAAGAAACTGTCTTCGAGGACAAACCACCAGCCCCGGCGGACGTCAGGAATTTCCAAAAACATACTAATTAGCTAGCTAATTAACTAAAATTTGGTAACTAAATTTTTAATTAGTGGAAATAAACATGTGGTTTCAATTATAAAGCTGCTGAGCGGTATCGAAAACCACTAAATCGGTCATTTTTAGAAGGACTTTGAGCGCGTGAGAAGAGTAGTAGCGCACTAAGTTTACCACTCGTGGGCAGGTACAAGCTTGCTAGCGGTTGCGGCAAGGCGCCCGCGCGATTTTCCCACCTCTTATCTTGCCCCAGCCTTGTACCTGATCCACGCGTGGTAATTTTAGTGCTCTACTACTTTTCTCACGCGCTCAAATTCTTTCTGAAAATAGCTGATTTAGTGGTTTTTGATAACGCTCAGCAACTTTCTAATTAGAGCCATATGTCGATTTTCACGAATTAAAAAGTTAATGAACAAATTTGAATTAAATAGCTGGCTAATTAGTATGTTCTTGGCAATTCCTGACGTCCGCCGTGGCTGGTAGTTTGTTCCCGAAGACAGTTTCTTTCTTTTTCAAACGACCTAATTTTTAGGATTTTTGAAGGTCTTCGCAAAAACACCCGGTATATATATATATATATATATATATATATATATATATATATATATACACGTATATACAGGGTGTTTTATGAAAAGTGGACAAATTTGATATTGCGAAAACTATGCGTCGCAACACAAAAAGGCTTGTGTCGTTTTGGTCCTGGGCCTGGGGCTTATTTAGGAAAATTATGAAAGTTCGGGATAATTAAGTTGTTTATTATTTTCACGCAATTATTGTTTTAAATATTGAGTTTAAGGGCATGGCTTCAATTAGAATCTTACTGAGCATCATCGAAAATCACTAAATCAACAAATTGCAGAATGATAGAAGGCACGCGCGGTATTTTACGGCTTTCTGACAAACCCCACAACTTCGACGGATTTTTAAGTTTCGGTTTCGGTGACTGCGCTCGCGGAGCGGAGCAAGCTGCTAAGCGAAGTTTCGTATTGTATATAAAACTTTTATTTTAATAAATTTGTTTTAGTTTTTTAAGTTTGTTGAAACTTTTTCTTGTTTCGTTTTGCCACTGTTTTACTAATAATCTTACGGTAAATTTTTATTTCCGTATTTAATATGCACTTCGATAAAGCCTTGTACAAGCCATATCTAATCCACTCTGAACCTGCATGTGCGCAGAAAGTCGCTTGCGTTTTGTGGGTCTTTTATTGTTACGTAAAACTCATATTGACCCGATATGCCGCGTCCGAAAATGGAATTAGCGACCAGCAAGTGGCGAGGCACCACGCGAACAGGAATGAACAGCCCTGGAGGTCGTGGGCACAGCTCAATCGGCTCATTCCTCGGTGCTGCTGTCCCAGAGGATAATTGCGTTTGATTTGATAAGATATTATGGTGGTTGTAAAGCTCCTATACAGCCCCACATGGAGTCACCTTGCATGTACTGATGTAAACTGCTCGTTTCACATAGATTTGTTTGACCATATTGATCAAACTCGGCTTCTTTTACTTGTAATTTTGTGCAGTATTCGGAATAATTGGGAACTTAGCAAAAGGTTGGCATGTCACCGAGTAAACACGCCAGTGTGCAGTGTGCTTCACTCTAAAATATAATGCATGAGCAGAGGCCAAAACTGATAACAGCTACCTATTGAGTAAATCGATGATACTGCAAAAACTAAAGCAGGTCTTTCTGGGACTGTCGCCACTCCCCGATACAGTTATTGCATGACCTCCTTGTTTCTTTTTTTGTTGCCCTCAGTTTCAATTTGTATGGTATTTTTTGTTACTCAGTTTATTCATTCGACTAGGACTATATTGCTGTTATCCTTAATAGGTTGGCGTGACATGTTTATCTCAAGGTCCAATTAATGTGCAATTTATTCTGATGAGTAAAACAAGAATAACAACAAAATATTCAAAGCAATGTCTTTTTTTTATCACCGAAACATTTATTGGTCACCGCGTTGAAACTGGGAGTGTAATGCAAGAAAAGAAATGTGCTGTGACCCTCCAGACTGCATCGTCAAATGATGCATACATCCTGCAACATAAGTGCAGGATCAGCTTTTCTTTGGGGCGATTTTTGTAAGATGACATGAAAATGTCGTGGTCATCACCATCAAGGTGGTTTGTGGCCTGCATGTTTTCTGCTTAAATGACATAGCCACTGACAAGCTGCTTCACTGGTACTAAATTGAACTACTTGACAAGTTGCTTAAACAATAGTGATACACAAATGGCAGTACAAGGACAAGTTGAAGAACCACAAGTAGCGCTTGTCCTGTCACTTCATCAACTTGTCATTGTCCATAGCACTATTTGCGTTTTCCTCCTCTTCACTGCTCTTCATCTGCTTCTTACTGAACAAATAAATAAGGCTGCCTAATAAAACAGCACCGTCCGTCAAAGAAGTAAAATATTTCTCTGTAAAACGTATTGCCCTGGCCAAGTCTCGTCGTCGCAATGAGTCGCATAGTGAATCGGCTAAGCAATGGTTTATGAATATGATGTAGTTCTACTTAATCAGCAGCACACTTCAATCTCTCTTCTGCATGAAGCCTATGTGTCGGACCGGATGACAACGTGTTTCCTCGGCAGCCGAGCAGTTTGAAGCAGATCCTTAATGCTTGTGAGCCTCCACCATTGAAATTTTAACTTGTCACTTACTCTAGAACTTGACAATGCAGTATGGCTGAATTATGAAGTTTGCGAAACCGGCGTCGGAGACGTTCTACTTGGGAGAGGTTTATAGGGCTAGAAAAATAATGACAGCACATTATCACACACAATTGTCTGTAATAGAAGGACAGTGCCCAAAGAACTGTAGCTAGTTATAAGTGTCACTCATTGAGGCAGTCTGTGTATTGTGTTTAAACCTGCATTTTGCGGTTCTGTTTTTTGTTCCAGGATCCAGTGTTACATTCCTGTGGCTTTTTGCTTGTTTCCCAATTCCTGAAGGGGGTTACAGGCTTATCATGTGACACAGTGTTTTGGTGAGTGTATCTTTTATTTACTGCCTGGCCAATCAAGTCGAGTAACTTGGCAGAAAACTCTCTGCAGTTTCAGGATGTTTAAGGATGTGTTCTCCTTCGAACATTCTGAAATGGCACCAATTTTTTTGTGCTGCATCACTATACTCTGTTTAATGACTAGCTGATAACGTGGTACAAGGTAGATCCTCATTGGAACAATCATATGTTTATCTTTCGCCATATGTTCACGCTCCCGCACATAACCATGTGCAGAAGGCGGGGTCAGGCAATGAAAGGGAGGTGGTTGATTGGTCCGGTAGCATAGTTCCCACTGCAGTCAGCTTAGAAGTGTATGTGAATTAATCCAACTTTAAATAGGTCACATTACTCGAAGCTTGAGGAACTCCTGAGAAGATTTTAGAATGTTTTTATTTACCGTATTTACTCGCATAATGAACACCCTTGCAAAAGGAACATACCCCCCACAACGATCATCAATATTCAGACTTTTTTTTCCCCCCTCGCGTAATGGACGCACCTCCGATTTTCGACTCTGTGAATCTCGAACTGCGTCCAACTCAGCTAGCTACCAAGCCAATTTTTTATTGCCGCCAAGCGGTCAGGCCACGTCAAGCCAAGCCAAGCATAGCAGTACACGCTCTCATGGCTGCGAGTTTGTAGTTGCAAAAGTGATCAATAGTAAAACCGAGCGGCGGACACACCTAACAAAGCTAGGGTCTGCTTCGCGGTAAGCGAAACATGTCCAAGGCCAGGCTTCGACATGTTTCGCCCACCGGATGCATTGATGTCAGCAAACACGTGGTCGTCTGTGGTCCGCTTTTGGGCAGTGAAATCGTGAAAGTGGTTAGGCCTAATATCGGTCGCGGTGCTCTTCATGCTGAGTGAGCTTCCCTATTAAAAAATCTTACATGTATAAGAAATTTCTATGTCCAATAACCGCATATGATCCAATAAGATCATATAAGAACCTTATAAGAATGTGTAAGAACAATATAAAATTATATAAGAAGTTATAAAACACTTCATTTTTTATAACTTATATAATCTTATATATTTCTTATATTGTTATTACAAGCTTTTTTGTATGTTCTTATATGATCTTATTTGATCATACGCATTTATTAGACAAATAAATTTCTAATACATATCAGATTGTTTTTTACTAGGCGGGTGCTTTTTCTTTGGCAAAAGGCACACCAAAAGCACCCTAAAGAGGTTTTCAATTTATAGAACATGTTTGTTGTAGCATGCCCACGACCAGCCGTGGGTGCGCCTCCGTTGGAGACATGCCACAGTACCCTGCCGTGTCATATTGGCACCTAAAAAGACATTTTTGCGAAGTGTGTAAATTCAGAAATTTACCCCACATAATGAACACCCCCCCCCCCAAATATGTATCGATTTCGGAAAAAAAAAGCGTGTTCAATATGCAAGTAAATAAGGTAAAAATTGAATGATGACTCAAACAAATGCAAAACTCCCTCTTAGGAATTTGAAAAATTCACCAACCAAATCCTACAACAAGGTCCTGACGCTTCAAGAACAGCTCGAAGTTTTCTTCAGGGGCGACTGTGTCTAGATATGCGACAGCCGCTTAGTTTTCTTCTACAATGATGCTCTTTTTTTCACCTTTTTAGGTGGCTTTGTCCGTTCATGTAGGATAATGGCAATGTGCCAATGGACCTATTGATGTTTCTGGTGTTGTTTGGATACACCTTGACTATAAAAAGCCGCTGGCAGAAGTTTGTCTCAACATTTATGATGTGGGTGTTTGCGAAGTCTATTCGATGGTAATTTTTCTCGCAGTGCTCTGCAACAGCGCTGCGCTCGTGGTCCAATTTGCAAACATTGTTTTTGTGTTGTCGAATTCTTTCTGGGAAGTTTTTTGTTTCGCCAATGTAGGTGGCAGGGCACTCTGTGCATAGAATTGAATATACACTGCCCTGCACTCTTTGTTTAGAGGGACGATCTTTCAGTCGTGGCATCATACGTTGAACTGTTCATACCGTTTTGTGGGACACCTGGATACTTTTGCCAGCGTACGTGACAGCGCTTCGCTAGTCCCCTTTATGTAGGGAACACAGATGCAAGTGTGTGGACTGAATTTTTTTAAAATTTCTAAGCTTTTCCTCGACCAGGCAGACTTCAGCCAAAATGTTTACGTTCGAAACTCGCACTACATGTGGTAATGGCTCTTGGTCTGCAAGAATGTTTGTTTTTAGTTTCGCATTTGTTGAGCATAATGTGGCAAATGACAAAGGCTACACCACCTCATTAATACCACAGTAAAAAGAGCTATACACTCCATAAATAGTCATGTCATGTTCTTGCTTTGAAAAACATTTTCTCACACAAGATCAATTTATTTCTTTACCGTTGACTGGGTATCCATAACCAAAAATATTGGGACTCTTTTTGTCCCCATTTGTATATATTTTTTTTGGTACCAAACTTTTCTTGCACTGCCATCAATGCTTTAATCTCTAAAAACAAATTATTTCCGATGTTAGGGGATAGATGGTGCTCCCTCCCGTGCGATAAAAAGAGTGAGCGTGTAAAGATGCGCTCTCCAAGACCAACTGAAGAGTAGTGCATCTATGGGGGCGCCCCCAAGCTAATGTTAAATTTGTCATGCTTCTAAATATTTTATCAAGAGTAATACAAAAATCCTTGTCTAATGTGAAGTCAACATCTACATTGAAT